>CATIWQ010764104.1:0-13586 GCA_949673415.1 Euphorbia schlechtendalii | reverse complement strand
CTGCCCCACTAATGTAATTCAAAATGCGTTTCTACTTCACTTTGTGTATTTATTTATCTTTTATCTTCTTATCAATATGATTTGGTCGTATTTGATTATTTCAATCATGTATACTCATTGTATGACTCATATTTTCTTCTCCATCATGATTTAGTTTTATGGCTTGCAAATCATGTAAACGAAGGATAAGAGGCCATAATATGAGCCCTTGATGTTTTGTGTCAACTTAATTTAATATACAGTATCATATTTCATAATAGTCATCAACCAGCTAGGCTAAGTTTCCCCTTCTAAATCATAGTTATTTTAGGTTGGTAGATGAAAGTTCCAGGTTTGAGTTTGACTTGATCGTTGTGGGACTTCAGATAATGTTGGGTTAACCGTTGTGAGATTTTGCCTGCAAAACAGAAGAGGATTAAGAAAGGATCGGTGCTTTTGTCCCCCAGGAAGCCTCCGATGCCTAAGTTAGCTATTTTTTATGGCAGATTGTACGAGAAGAATATTAAGAGAGTATAGAGAAAAAATGATTTGCGTGAATGAGAGTAGAGTTCAGAAGTTCGGAACCCGTTATGAAGCCATTCTGCTGAATCCCCCAAATCATGGAGGTTTGAATTAGTCAAGATAGGATCGTGATCCCTAAAATCAAGGAAGACTAGGTCCAACCCTTATCGTCTCCTTGATTTTAGGGAGCGGGTGGTCTTTCCCTGAGCAACCTACTTTTGTCCGCTAGACACCGTCTCGATGATTGAGGTGGTGAGATTCATCATGGCTACCATTCGAGGCAGAGGCCTCAAGGAAGGATATGGCTCGATGACCGAGCCATCACACGCAATTAAGGAGGCGAGGGGCAGTAAAAGAATACGGTCTCTTATCAGAAGTCCCCCCATAAGTTTAGAAAGGTTTTTAAAGCGATAGATGGCTCGATGGTGGTACCAGCTCAAAAAGGTCGCTTGGCGTTTGTGATTATGCTTCTAGCTGTCAAAACACTTTGTGCACTGTGCCACCCCTTTACGTCGCGCCACATGCCCTTCATTTTTTCAAATTCGAAAAAGGATTCTTATAAATGGTGCCTCTTTTCATCAGATAAATTTTTACTTCCTCTAAACTTCTATTCCTTCTTTGGCGATTCCTCTGAGCAACTATTCCTGCACTTCCCTGTCGGCGATTCGCACTTTTCCTATAAGCTTATTCTTCAACCTCCTCTTTTACCTCCAACTTCAAGTAAGTACACCCCTGCGTATCTTTGAGTTTCATATTTTATAAAGAAAGCCTAGGCTTCACTGCTATGATTGGGCTTTGTTTGTTTCTGGATTTGGCATGAGATACTTCACTGCTACGATTAGGGTTGTTTCCTTGATTAGAACATTTATTGCCATGATCTCTATAATTTTGTTGTTTTCCACCGGTATAACCGTTGTAAATTGCCTTATAATCACTATGCACAAACCTGAACTTAGGTTAAATCCATATTTCTCAATATACACAAAGTACGTTAAGAATACCGCTGGAAAGTCGCTTGGATTGGGGATTTTCGGCCATTTTGGCTAATGGCCCACTGTTGGCGGTGGTAATCGGGGGTTAGGACCCCTGGATGCGTCAGATCGCATTTTAGGGTTTAGAGGCTGCTTGGGCCTATAACTTAGTTTGGGCCGTCAACCGCGTGGATGACCCGCAAATAGAAGCGAAATCCATCGGGATGGTACCACTTTTGAGACTGCGATTTGACGTTTCACTATTTATTTAGGATGAGCTCTTCTAGTAGCTCCGACTGTGACGCCACCTTTGCTAGGGCTTTTAATCGCTTGACAAGGTTGAATTTAGAACTGGACCATCTGTTCTCCCAGCTAGTGACCATTGATAGAACTAACCAACGCCCCTTTATTAGGACTAAACGAATGGCGTGTAGGAAAATGTCTAACCAACAATCTACCAAGCAATGGTCGTTAGTGGATTCAGACGACTCCTTGATCAGGGCAGTGGATGAATATGACGGCTCAAATGAAGGAGTTGGCCCAGATCAAGAGGCTGGGATGTCACATCCTCAGAAAGCTTCCCACCGATCACAAAGACGTCTGAGCCAAACTCCTAGGCAAGCACGGAGGAGCCGTGCAAGGGGTCCTACGACTCGAATTAAGAACATGGTGTCTATTGCTCATGAGGTGGATATCACATTCGAGGCGCAAGTGCACAAATGGTTGATCGGTAAACCATGCTTGCTTCCGGCTCAGCACGAACTTGTCCATACTTCTCTACAGGGTTACTTTAGTAAATACATAGAGCAGATCTGGGCCAGATTTACATATCCGTTACCCGAGGAGATTGCGAGGCTACTCGCTGAGTAGGGTGTATGTCCAGCTCAAATACACCCCAATTGATGGTCAGACATCGTAGGCCACTATCATATAAGCCGCAGTCTCGGTCTTAACTTTGATTGGATCTTTTTCCGCCAGCTGGCATCGATGAGGCGGAAGTCTTCTGAGGACCATCTCCACTTTAGCAATAGAGATGGTTTCTACTTTTTCTCAGACCGCCCTCAATCTGTCTGCAACTTCAAGCAATATTTCTTTTATATAAAAGTAAATCCAGCGTATCTGCCGTTTCTGACTCGATGGAGGGAAGGTATCCCCGAGGCGTTGACACTGAGAGGTCTCTAGCCAGACTCTCGTGTTGAGATTTTTAACCGGTTGGAACAAGGGTGGTGGTCGCTGTCGGCCATTACCAAGGCCTACTTAAATAATACCCCAATTGTTGGATAGGACGGGCTGAACTTTGTCTATTATGATGGTGAAGTTGATTTCTCGGTAAAGCTCTTTTTCT
The DNA here is from genome assembly GCA_949673415.1 of Euphorbia schlechtendalii. Classification (NCBI taxonomy): domain Eukaryota; kingdom Viridiplantae; phylum Streptophyta; class Magnoliopsida; order Malpighiales; family Euphorbiaceae; genus Euphorbia; species Euphorbia schlechtendalii. The sequence goes on along the minus strand of CATIWQ010764104.1, from coordinate 10,769 downwards.
TGTGATTTATTTATTCCTATCCGAATGTCATCATCCCGTCTGAGTGCTTCTCTTAAAAAACTCTTAGCCAAAGGTACAAAAGATCTCTTAAGGCAGAATCAGAGGAAGGAGGTGAAGAAAATCGACCTCACACAGGACGACGTCTCCAAAGCAGCCCCGCTCAAGAAGGTCGCGAGCCGGAAGAGGTTGAGGGAAGAGGCCCCGGTTTGCGAGACGATGCCTGATGAATCGACACCCAAGAAGATTCGAGAGGTAGACCAATGTATTTGCGAATTTACTTTTAAATAAATTTCTAACATTTCTTTGTGTAGGACCAGGAGAACCCTGGATCGAGCCATCAAGCTACGTCGGTCGCTCCTTCTACCAGCAGCTTAGCCTCTCCGTCTGTCTGCTTGAAAGAGAGCTTTTTGGAGTTGGCCAGTTCGCAAGGCAGGATCATGAGCCTGCAAGTGCAGCTGGCGCTTCAACATATCCTCCCTCTTCCTCGTGAGCGGGATGCTTTTAAGGAGTCAAGTGTTTGCATGACTGGCTCGATCATAGATGATCTTTCCATTGTAAGCTTTCCTCTTCCCTTTTTTATTCGAGTTGTCTTGATTCAGTCGATAACCTCTTTATGTTTCTCGTAGGTCATGTATCGGTGTATGGAGATACACCGAAGGTCCTCTCACCACGCTAAAGTGAAAGCTGAGCTTCAAGTGGCGAGAGCTGACCTTCAGGCGGTGAGAAAGGAGGCGACGACGGCGAAGCAAAGGGAGGCCGAGGTGGTTAAAGTTAGAGATGAGGCGCTTCATGAGGCCTCAAAGCATAAAGATGTCGCTCTAGAGCTGGAGCAGTTACGCGAGGTACATGAGGCTCTTCTTCAACGCAACACTAACCTGGAGAAGGACTTCTCCCATGCTCAAGAGGAGGTCGGGGTCATCAAGAAGGAGGTAGAGGAGAGGGAAGTCGAGTTAGACTGGCTCGTGGGTAAAATGGTGAAGATGGGGAGAATGTTCGACGTTCGCCTCATTGAGGCGGTTTGTACACATTAGCCCCAGCTAGAGGATGAGTTTGTCTAGGATGTGCCCTTTCCCACCTTCGAGGAGGTTCCTGATAGTCCTCCTGAGCCGGTGGATATAGGCGACGCTTCAATCCCTCCAGGCGTGGAAAATCAAGCGTAGAATAAGCCTTATTGTATTTTGTTTCTTATGTAACTCTTTTTCCGATTCTAATAGAAAGTTTTCATTTTCAATTGATGTTTTCGCCCTTTATTCTACGTATCTTGTATCGTATGCGATATTTATTTCAAAAAACTTTTGCAAGATGGTTACCTATCTCAAGGGAACCATAAACCATATAAACTATTCTAAAGCTTAATTTAGCGAGATGGTCACCCGTTTCGAGGGAACCTTTAAAAGATTAAGAATGAACTAAGGTTTAATGTACTTAGTATGATGGTTACCCGCCTCGAGGGAACCATAACACGTCACGAGTAAAAAACTAAGGCTTGAAATACTTAATGAATGGTTACCCATCTCGAGGGAACTTTAACACGTCACGAGTAAAAAACTAAGGTTTGAAATACTTAATGAATGGTTACCCATCTCGAGGGAATTTTAAAACAACATCAAAATTGATCTAAGGCTTAAACGCTTAGTTTGGTGGTTACCCGTCTCAATGGAGTTGTGCTTAGATTTATCTTAGAATGCATATCGCCTCGAGGGGTTTAGATTTTTTCTAAGATTTAGAATGTGTGCCGTCTCGAGGGGAATTACTTAGATTTTTTCCAAGGTTTAGAATGTATGCCGCCTCGAGGGGAATTACTTAGATTTTTTCCAAGGTTTGGAATGTATGTCGCCTCGAGGGGATTTCAAGCTTGATAGCTTGGTTTTGGAGCATTTTAACTGTTTGAGACGTTTGTATCATTACTTGCAATAAGATAAGAGAAAAGAAATAATCGTAACTCTTTTATTGATTTGTACTTTGAGTGATTTACATATGAGTACGATCCGGTGCTATGTTAGCCGGGGTAGGTCTAGGGTACATCGCCTCGTTAAAAACCTTCCCAAGAAAAAAACCCAATAGGAAAAAATCCAATGGGAGGAAAAGAGTGCGGTCACCTGATTCCCTAGTCGTTTTTGTTTTTGTAGTATGGTCTCAGGTTCAAGATGTTCTACGTTCTTGGTAAATCCTTGCCACTGATGTTACTAAGGCGATATGTGGCTTGCCCTAAGACTTCCTTCACTTTGTATGGCCCTTCCCAATTCGCTCCAAGTTTAGCTTTGCCTTCTCGAGATTGCTAGGCGATGGTGTCTTTGAGGACTAGGTACCCTTCCTTGAGCCGCAGGCTTCTGACTTTGCAGTTGTGGTATTTGGCAACTTTAGCTTTATAGGTGGCCATCCGAATGCAGACTCGTTCTCTCCTTTCTTCAAGGTTGTCCATGTGATATTTCAAGTTGATGTCATTTTGCTCCTCAGTGTAGTAAACAACTCTGTCGAATGGTGCAACAATCTCGACTAGAATCATAGCTTTCGCCTCGTGGATCAAGGAGTAAGGTGTTTCGCCCATTGGCCTGCATGGCGTAGTTCGATAAGTCCACAAAACACTTATAAGTTCATCCGGCCAGGATCCTCTATTTCCTCTTTCGAGGCGCTTCTTAAGCCCTTCTCCCAATGTTCTGTTGGTGACCTCCGTCTGACCGTTTATCTAAGGGTGTGCTACAGAAGAGTAGTGGTTCTTTATTCCAAGTCCTGCAGAATTCCACAAACTTCTTTGATATGAACAATGTGCTATTATCCTCCACGATCTTCCTTGGAATCCCAAACCTTGTAATGATGTTCTTCCAAACGAAGTCAATGACCTTCTCTAGAGTGATGGTGCTGACGGCAACTGCCTCGATCCACTTGGTAAAATGGTCGATTACCACAATTACAAATTTCCTCTGCCTGCTAGCCATTGGTAAGGGTCCCACTATGTCGATGCCCCATGTTGAAAAGGGTCAGGTGGTTACTAATGGTTGTTAGCTATCCCGAGGTAGGTGGGTCTTTCTCGCGTGTATTTAGCACGGGTGGCATTTCTGGACGTATTTTGTTGAATCTGCCTTGACCGTGCCGGTTAGGCTGACTCTTCACAGTAGGGTGGAGGCTGCCTGATGTGACCCACAGATCCCTTTCATGCAATTCTGCTAAGATATCATTTCCTTGGGTCGGTGTGACTCATTTTTGCCAGGCGTCCGCGTAAGATCTTCTGTAAAGGCATCCATTTACCACAGAATATCTTGCTGAATTTCGTACTATCTTGGACACCTCCTCCTTGTCATCCGAGAGATGACCTTCATTAAGGTAGGCCAAGATGGGGCAGCGCCAGTCATTGACATCCTCCTCGATGCAAAGTATCTGTTCTTCTTCCTAGCTAGGACGAATGAAAACTTCATAGAGGCTGCCCTGTCTTTTACAACCTTTTAGATCCGAGGTGGCTTTGGCTAATTCATCTACCGTCTCATTTTGTGTTCGAGGAATGTGTTCAACCTTCCACGAGGTTCCCTTCTTTTCCAGGCTTTCTATCAAGCTTTGTACCTTGTGTAGGTATTTGACCATGCTTTCCTCCTTTGTTTCAAAGTTTCTGTTAATCTGGTTGGAGACCAATCGTGAGTCGCTTCAAATGACTACCTTGTCGGGTGCCAACTTTGTAACTAATTCCAGCCCTTTGATCATGGCCTCGTATTCTGCGGCATTGTTGGTGGTCGAGAAAGCAAGCTTGGCTGTATAAGTGAGGCGGACTCAATTTGGGCCCATTATCAATACACCGACTCCGGCTCCGTCATTGGAAGAGGCTCCGTCAACATAGACCGTCTATGGTTATGCTTTTATCACTTCCGTTAGTTCGAGTCCGGTAAACTCAACCACAAAGTCAATCAAAACTTGTGCTTTCAAGGTTGTTCTTCCCTCGAATCGAACGTCAAATTCTCCAAGCCTTACTTCCCATTACGCCATTCTACCTGACATTTCAGGCCTTTGGAGGACTTTCTTAAACGGCAAACTCGTTCATACTATAATGGAGTGCGCCTGGAAATAAGGCCTGAGTCTCATCGGAGCTGAGATCAAGCTTAAGACCAACTTCTCAATCTTGGGGTATCTTAGCTCAGCGTTCTTTATTACTTTACTAGTGTAGTAGATGGGATGTTGTTGATTGTCCTCCTCTTTAACTAAGACTACTCCCACCGTCTCGTCTATCGTAGACAAGTACATGAATAAAGTCTCGCCAAGAACCAATCGACTGAGCAGAGAGGGAGATGCCAAGAATTCTTTCAAATTCTCGAAGGCGAGGTTGCAATAGTTGTCCCATTTGAAGGTATTGTCTTGCTTTATCACCTTATAGAAGGGCAAGCATCTTTTAGCAGAGAAAGAGATGAACCATCTTAATGCATTGATCTTGCCTTTGAGGCGTTGTACTTCGTTTAAGGTCCGAGGCAGTTTCATATTGATTATAGCCTCAATCTTCTCAGGGTTGGCCTCTATCCCTCATTCGAAATGAGGAATCCCAAGAATTTGCGCTTTTTACTCCAAAAGTGCATTTTTCTAAGTTCAGTTTGAGTCGGTAGTTTTGTAGGACCTTGAATACTTTCTCAATGTCAGCTGCGTGGCTGGCCTCATCTTTACTTTTGATGATCATATCGTTCACGTAAACTTCCACGTTTTCACCGATCATACCTTTGAACATTTCGTTCACTAGCCTTTGATATGTGGCTCCAGCGTTCTTGAGCCCGAACGGCATCACTTTGTAGTAGTATGTTCCCTCGTGCGTGATGAATGACGTTTCTCTTCATTCTTGGGGTCTATTGGTATTTGATGGTATCCCGCCTTGGCATCCAAGATGGAATAGATTACAAATCCAGCTGTCGAATCCACTAACTGGTCAATGCTAGGTAAAGGGTAGCTATCTTGGGGCAGGCTTTGTTTAGATCTGTAAAGTCTACGTACATCCGCCACGAGCCATTGGGCTTCTTTACTAGTACCACATTTACTAGCCATTCAAGATAATATACCTTTCTAATGTGGTCTGCCTCGAGTAGCTTTTTTATTTTCGCCTCGGTTACTTTCTGTAGCTCTTAAGCATGCTTGAGTTTCTTTTGTTTGACTGGCGGGACGGACGGGTCAATATTTAGGCTATGGCAAGCAACTTGGGGTCGTATGCCTTTAATGTCTTATGGCCATGAGAATGTGTGTTTTTGTTCTTTCAGCACTTTGATTACGGCAACTTTTGCTTCTTCTCGCAAATCTTTGGCGATTTTGAGTGTTTTGCCCTCTGCTATGGTTAGGACTTCCAAATCTCCTATTGGTTTGGCCCTTTCACGCTCCTCTGCCCTGAAAGAGGCGGTTTCTATTTGGATGGATGCCACATAAGCTTCCTTAGTTGTCTATGGGTCCCCCGCTACCATCGCTGTTCCTTTCTTGGTTAGGACTAAGAGGGTTAAGTATTCCATACATATTATAGCTCTTGACTTGATTATGAACTGTCGTCCCAATATCATATTATAGCTGACTCTAATGTCGGCGATGACAAAGTCAACCTCCCCTCTCCAGGTTACATCTTTGTCTCCCACTTCCACCTCCAAGGTGACTTGTCCCGTTGATGGGACGAGCTGACCTCTAATTCCTACTAATGGGTTTGTTCCTGGCCGAATTCTGGTGCGGTGAACATTCAACTACTTTAATACTGAGTTGGTGATACTTTACCCTTTTGGACTTATTCATTTCGTCCTCTCAATCATGCTTTTTGCCATAGCTATCATCTAAGTTGTATCTCTGGGTCGCCTCGTGATGATCTTCGTTCGTAGCCTGTCGTTTCTTGTTCCTCTAATGAGGGCCTCCTTGGCGGTGCTGAAGTCGAGGTCATCTGTGCTAATGCAGACTTCGTTGAATCAGTGTATGTAAGATTTGAGTGATTCATCTGGCTCCTGGATGACTTCATGGAGCTGCCGGCTCACATATGAGGCAGGGGTTTATCCGAGGAAGTGTTTGCAAAACACCTCGCTTAACTGGTCCTAAGAGCTAATGGAGTTAGGCTTCAGATTGTGGAACCAATAGGTGACTGGTCTGGCTAGCGTTTGTTCGAAGTACCGGCATATGTAGGCTTCCGGGGCGTACACCATTTCCATTTGGTTTATGTAATGCCTCACGTGTACTACAGGGTCATCTCGACCATCGTATAGTTTTGTGAAAACCGGGGCAACAAAGTATGGGTTCAGTTGTACTCCCAGGATTTTTTTAGTGAAAGGGGATAGCCTTTTCTCCACCAAAGATTCTTGATAGGGTATTGTTAAGTCTTTGAGTAGCTTTTTTATGTTTCCTCGTATTTTGGGATCGATCTCTGTGTCATTGTCTCCTTTGTTAGCAGCGTCGACCGGCTTGGATCCTAACGTTGGCTGTGGCAAGACTCCAGGTGTTTGGGCATACGGGTTCATCCATGCTGGCGGGGTGGCTCCAATGGAATAGGGCATTTGCATTCTTGTGGGAGGCACTGGTGTTCCACCTGGTGTGCTGAAGGCTTGGAACATTACCATCATAACTGCTTGCGTTGCGAGATTCGAGGCGATGCTTTGCTAGGGGATGACTGCTCGAGGAGGCAAGGCCACGGGGGGCATCGTAGGCGCCTCGGCTGCCAGAGTAATGTTCTGGCACTGGTGGGGTGGGAATAGCTCTATGGACAGGTTCTGATGGTTTGGGCCGTCGTCGGGGATTCCTTGAAGAGTAGCCGCTTTGACATTGTATTGTTGTACAAAGCCTGTTCGGATGACTTGTTGGTGTTCAAGTGGAATGTTGTATTCTCTGAAAATTTGCAACATTTGCTTCACTACGTTGGGAGGAACAGCACCGCGTGGGGGCGTTGGAGTCGGTTCGCCAGCTTCTACGAGATTGTCAAAGGTGTTCTGAACAGCTCCAGTGTCGAAGTGGTGGCTACGGGAGTTTGTAAATATGCGCTAAAAGAAAGAAAATACGGTAGCGTATGCGAGTGGGTTTCTTTTGATTTAGCAAAACTGCTGGAAATTAATAAACAAGAAAAATGTCGACATAAATAACAATATGTTAATAGACACTTATCGAATTATTTGAGGATGTGTTGCGAACTAAAATTCTCCTCAAGGCAAGTAAGTTTAGTACACGCTCACCACACCATTGAAAGTTCCAGGTCTGAGTTTGACTTGATTGTTGTGGGACTTCAAATTATGTTGGGTTAACCGTCTTGAGATTTTGCCTGCAAAATAGATGAGGATTAAGAAAGGATCGAGGCTTTTATCCCCCGGGGAGCCTCCGATGCCTAAGTTAGCAATTTTTCAGGGCAGATCGTACGAGCAGAATATTAAGAGAGTATAGAGAAAAAATGGTTTGCGTGAATGAGAGTAGAGTTCAGAAGTCCGGAACCCATTATGAAGCCATTTTACCTTTATTTATAAGCTCTGTCGAATCTTCCAAATTATGGAGGTTTGAATTAGTCAAGATAGGATCGTGATCCCTAAAATCAAGGAAGACCGGGTCCAACCCTTATCATCTCCTTGATTTTACGAAGCGGGTGGTCTTTCCCTGCGCAGCCTACTTTTGTCCACTAGACACCGTCTCAATGGTTGAGGTGGTGAGATTCATCATGGCTACCATTCGAGGCATAGGCCTCAAGGAAGGATACGGCTCGATGTCCGAGCCGTCACACGTAGTTAAGGAGGCGAGGGGCAGTAAAAGAATATGGTATCTTATCAGTAGATAAGTTTATTATAACTAAATTTTAACTTGACATGCCTATGCAATTGTTATACTATGTAGGTAGCCATGGCATGAACATCAATGACCAACTAAAGTCTCCAAATACAAGAAGGTAAGTATACTTTTATATTTATACAACATTAATTATGTGATAGTATTTGCAAATGTCAATAAGTTGCAACTTTACATAGTTATTAGAATATGCAAAATGTCAACTTTACATATACAGATTCACAATGCACAATAATTTGACTTCACTTGAAGAAAAGGTGATAGAAGGAGAAGTCCATATGAAGATGTTAAATGAAGAATGGTGGATGGAAATTGTAAATTGAAACATTGTATAGTTTTAGTTTGTATAGTATAATGTAATTTTTAGTTCTCATTTGAATTTGTATAATTAAATATTATGAACTATTTAAAATAATAAATTTTAAGTTTTTTTGAATTATATATGAAATTTTTATATTATTAGTAATTCATTCCACAATGTGTTAAATTAAAAAAGTGTTGCAATGATAGAAAAACATGTTGTAAATGCGAAACAAAGTGTTATAATTATAGAAAATGTGTTGCGAGTGAGCAAAAAAGTGTTGCCGAAAAATAATAAAGGCCGTTAACTGAGATGGTGGAGATTTTGTTGCAACATAAAATAAGGCGTTGCAAATAGATGCGAAAGTGTTGCAACAAGCATCTGGTGCAACACTTTTTTTGTGTGATGCCAGAAGTGCAAAAAGTGTTGCGATAACATCTTCTCGCAAGGGAAGTATCACTAACAACTTTTTTTTAGAAATTTGTTGCGAAAAACGTTGTCGCTAAATAATTAGCACTTAAAGCAACATTTTTAGTTACTGAAACAGGCTATTTATGGCGTAATGTAATTATTACATTGTAAACAACAAGAAAGCTCCATTCTACGAGAAAACTGCAACAACACAAATCAGTTCACACGGCCAAAGAACTTCTTAAACATAGTAACTGACTGTCAAAGATTTAAATTTCTCAACAAAATTTATGATGGTTAAGGACAAAACAACATCAACAAAGCTGTTGCAATGTGAACCAAAAACTGAGCAGAAGCTAAATTGCTAAATTGCTTCTGAACCACCTAGAAGAAAGTTGATTGTTTGAACTATTTTTAAACCTATACTTCCCAGTTCCCACTCAAATTGATAACTCATGTTCTTAAAGTATTGACCTTTTTCAATCCGAAATTAACAATTTCTCAATGATAATTCTTTGACAAGTACTGAATCATAATAAAACTACAATAAACACATCAATGCTTGCAAAGGTGAATAAAAAATAGAACATCAATAAGTAAAATCAATGAAGCAAATCATTACTCGTCATTAAATACATTATAAGAATCACAACCCATTATATAGCCAACAAAATTATATGAAATACCAAATAAACATTGGCGCCAACACCTAACTCAAGTCAATTTGTCAAATAACAAAAGATTAAGTTATAAACAAAAGTGTACTAAGGAAAAGAAGTCATGATTATAACACATAACCACAATAGGATTCAACAACTTGCAACAATTTCAATTAGGTATACCTTAAATTTGAAACAATGTGATATGAACAATAACAATTTGAAACAATTTAAATACCATTTACCTTAGATTGTGGGTTTAGGGTTCTTGCTTTGATTTGGGAGGAGATATGGCAAAGAATACCTGGAAAAAGAATGAGTATGACATGATTGAAGGAGTAGAAAAGTTTGGTAACTCCGGTGTAACTCCAGCGAAGGATTCGATGATAAAAGAACGGTGGTTGTCATGGTTTGAGGAAAGCGATAAAGAAGATGGAGGAGTAAGGCATGATATGGATTAGGGATTTTCTTTCAAAGTGTTAAGAATATCTTTTATTTTATTTATTTTTTATTTTACAGATATTCAGCTACAATTAAATTTTTTGAATTCCCTTTCATAATAATTGCAATGGAAATTTAAAATAGTTGCAACTTCCGTTGCATATTTCCTTCATCATTTCCCGCTCATTTTTTTGTCATGGAATTTTTCAACAATTGCAAATTCCATTGCAAACATATTCAGTATTTTAATTCTAATAAACCTGCAAGGAAAAACTTTTTCCTTTGTAGATTCCATTGCAAGCTACGAGATTTGCAACTGAAAAATTTCTATTGCAAGCTTTCCGTTGCAAACGTGAATTTTCTTGTAGTGGAGGCCTCCAAACACCCTTAGTGGCAGTAGGCTATGTCTGATGAATTATCACCATTATAGACAAATAATACTTGGAATTAAGTTCCTCCTAGGTGAGCAACTAATGTAGTGGAGTGCAAATGGGTATATAAAACAAAGCTTAAAGTAGATGGTACAGTCGGTACAAGGCAAGGCATGGATTTTGATGATACTTTCAACTCGTTAATTAACGATTAGATGTCCAGACATTACGTATTCGGTTCACAAAGTTGCGCATTTTATGAACTCTCCAAAAGAGCTTTATTGGAAAGCACTCAAGCAAATATTGTGGTACTTACAAGGAAAAGAATACATATGTCTTGCAATATAGACCTCAACAGAGGTTTAGACTACAAGCTTTTTCAGGCTCGGAGTGAGCGGGGGATGTGATAGATAAACAGTCAATGATAGGTTTCAGAATTTTCTATGGTTCTAATATTAAATCTTGGACATCTCAGAAATAATGGACTGTCTCAAGATCATCAATGGAGGCCAAGTATCAGGCCATTGCAGCAGCAACGTTAAATATTACTTGGATAAGCTTGTTGCTTCGGGAAATCGGGTATCCATTACGTGATGCTCCTATGTTGTGGTGTGATAATCACCAACTACTTAACTGAAAACCCAATTTTTCATGCTCGAACCATATACTTGGAACTTAATTTTCATTTCGTTCGAGAGCGAGTGACTTCTAAAGAGCTTGTGGTTTGATATCCACCCACGCATGCTCAAATCGTCAAATCACTTACTAAACCTCTCGGACGGGCGCTGTTCCAATTGTTAAGGGACAAGTTGTGTGTGTGTCTATATATATATATATATA
>CATIWQ010764066.1:0-10563 GCA_949673415.1 Euphorbia schlechtendalii | reverse complement strand
ATTTTAAATAGTTTACATGCTCATTTAATTATGTTTATGCAATTGGATTTACGTGGATATCAAATAATATTAATTATCCAATATTTTCGGGGTAAATAATAAATAAAAATATACAATTAATATTTAAATACGGATCCGGGTTTCATTACCCGGACCCATTTCCTGGACTCGGATCCGGATCCGGACCCGGATCCGACGGGTCCATAAAATCGAGATCCGGAACCTAAAAAACGGATCCGGATCCACGGATCCGGACCGGGTCCGGGATCCGTTGCCATCCCTAGTTCTGATTTATTGTCCACACTGGCAATCCATGTTCATCATTTCCAGTCCAATCATTCAGCTTGGCGCTTATACTGAGTTTGTTAGAAATTAGTTACAGCAACTTGCATAGCTACTAGCAACTTCAGCTTTCACTTCTTGTATAAATAGGCCTTCGAGTAATTCATTTAGAATGAACAATCAATAAAGTTCAATTTTCCTCCCTATCTTCACAGTAACATTATTTTTTAATTTATGCTCCAAAAAGTATAATATGCTCTGAAAATAAAATTGTTGTTGTTAAGATGATATATGCATGCCCATAACTTTGGTAGGTATTGTTAATTTAAGCTTGGAACGTGATTCCACATGCTAATTCTGTGACTGAAGTTGACTCCAAACGCTCCCCTTTGACGTGGTCTAATGGTTCCTGCAAGACAAAACCGTTGCTATGGGGGACTAGCCGTGTGATCTGCGTAGCCTCTCCGATATTTAAGTTAGATCGGATTTAAGAGAGGAGGCAGGGAGTTCTAACGTTTTTAGAATACATACCTTTGCGTGGTGAACCAAAAAGTCCTTTTATATTCCTTGAATGCCCCCTAGTCTGATCCAAAGTGTGAATCAACCAGAGTTCTAGTTTGAATGGATCTTTATCCCGTTGATAGGATAAAGTTTATCTGAAGTGAGAGTTCTAACTATGGAGTTCCCCTTGCAAACTTAGAATCTTAATTGGACTCTTTGCCCACGAGGCGTCAGGGTCGGTCCAGGCGGACAAGCCGACTTAGCTTGATGGTCGCCTGGACACTTCTTTGAAATTGGGTAAGACTTGGTCTCTTCCAAATTCGGGGCAGATTCAGTCCACCTGGATGATTACCAAGGCTTTACTTTCGGGGCGAATTGGGCCCGCCTAGATTGGCAGAAACATTCCTAGCCTTGACATAACATCTTTCTCCGCTATAGGCGGATATAATCCGCCTGGAGGTTTTGGGTGGAATGCACGCTCCTGTCATTATTTAACCTTGTTAACAGAAGTCCCCCCATAAGTGTTAGAGCTTCTTCAGGAGCTTATGCTTAGGATCCTCCTGGTTCAGGCGAACTCATGAACACGTGCAGATCTAGGGCTTACGTATCCTGATCGCCAAAATGAAAAGTTCACGTCTTTTCAAATTTTGAATGTGAGGTATACGGCGCGCCACGTGTCACACATGGGGAAAGTGTCCCTTCATATGTCATTTCATCTTCTATATAAGGGTTTCATTTTATCCTTTCTCCATTTCTGCAACCTCTTCTCTTCTCCGACGATTTTGCTCTTCCTCATCAAGCTCCGCCAATCATCTTTCCTTTCCTCAAGCTTCTCCAATCAAGCGTATTCTCTATACAAGTAAGTTCCCATCTTCTATTTTGCTTTTATCATTGATTCATTATCTGTTGCTTTTCCCAGAAACGATGTCATGCTGGTTCTTCTCTTTGTTCTTCTGCTACTATTTTGACTTTGTGGGATGTTTAGATGTTAATTTCATTCCTGTTTGCCCCCTAATTCTTCGTTAATGGTTGTCTAACCATGCCCTGATCAATTGGTGTACATAAATGAATTTTGTGTTTTGTATTTCCTTTTCCTTGAATTGCTTGTTCATGTGTAGAACACTTGCTAGATCTAAAATGTCATTCAATTGATATGAATGTTATTTGTCCCTTCTCGTTGCTATTTAGATCTGAAATACCAATGTAGGTAATTTGAATATTGTTTGTGCTGCCTCGAGTTAACTTAGGATTTTGTAGGATACCTTCTAACTGATTAGGATTTTTAATAGGTGTCAATGACTGACTCATCCACTAGTAGCCAATTTAGTAGGGATTTAGCTGAGACGAACTCCAAGTATTTCAAGCCTTTGAACATAGATAATACTGACCACGTATCAACCTCTAGGGCAACCCCTCAAATTGAAGCTATGTCTGGATCAGGTGAGAATCGAGCATCCCGCAGTGAGTCTGCCTCGTCCTCCCAATCCTCTTTCGCTGCGGCCTGGGCTAAACTAGACGAAGAGATGGGATTATTTCCGCCAGTACCACCTCACCAAGCCGTTGGGGTTTCATTTCACAATCGTAGGATGAAGAAAGGTGCGACTCACCCCATGAGGTGGCATGTGGCTACCCAATCCGAGACCTTGGCTAGGGGGAAAGGAAGAGCTAGGGAGATAGTGATTAAGACACCCCACGTTGAGCTGATCGAGTCATTTTAGGACCCCGTTGATCTTGAATTTGAGATGGAAGTTTTCCCCTAGCTCAAGGAATGTGAGATAGTGCTTCCTTCCAAGGAACATCGGATCACTTGTCCACTTGAGGGGTTTCTTAGTATTTATATGGATCAAATTTGGGTCCAAGTTTGTCTATCCCCTTCCTGAGGGTCTTTGTGAGGTTTTGAGAGCGTTCCGCCTAAGTCTGGCTCAAATTCACCCCAATGCCTGGATAAATTTGGTAGGACATTACCTTATTTGCACAAGCTTGGAGATGCGTTGTGACGCGGAGTTCTTCAGGCGGATTGCTTCGCTAAGGAAGACTACCAGTGAAGATTTGTATCATTTTGCTCTTCGAAGAGGCTTCTATAGATTCACGAACAAGGTGGATTCAGTGAAGAACTTCAAGAATTATTGTATTTTCATTAAACAAGATGATCGCCATCCATAGTTCCCCACCGAATAGAACCCTTCCCCTGACTTGTCCTGCAACTTTGCTGGCTCGGATGTTAAGGTAAAGGCTTTTAAGGCCCTTAGGAAAGGGATGTGGCCATGCTAGAACATTAGTTGGGCAATGGCCAAGAATATTAGGATTATTGAGCCGGGCCAGCCGGATCCCATTTATCATTCTGGGCCCCAAGTTTTTCTAGGTATTCATTTGTATTTCTTTCTTTTCAGTGTTTAATTTTCCTTCGGCTGGTGATCTTGTGCAATAAGCCGCCAAGGCGTCAAAGGGTAATAAACGCCACACTGAACAAGTTGAGCCCGGGCTTGTTAATGCAGTTCCCGGCATACGAGGCGGAGATCCTAGTAAGCGTAAAAGGAAGCGCAAGGCTCATGCTGCCGAGGTTCCTGAATCCTTTACAGAGCAGCCTCCATTCTCTACGACCGGAGAGGCTTCCCTCCAACCGGTGAGGAATTAATTTTATTTTTAATTTGTTTGCATGGTACTAATACTGTTCCCATTTTAGGATGCTCACTTAGATATCCCCACCGATTCTTCTAGGCATGTGAGTTCGGAGTTTATCAGGGCGGACCTGCTGTCATTTGCGGGGGAGGGTAATCCTTCCATCTACACTACCTCAATTCAGAATGTCCTAATGACAATTTTACCCCCTCCTGCTAAGAAGGATGACTTGGTGGCCGAGTCATTGCTCCAGTCGTTTAAAAATTTATTTATGATATCCACTGAGGTATTTTCTATCTTCCTATGTGGTTTACTACTTAGTGCTTTTGTTTTTTATTGATGTCATGTTAGCTTTCTTAGATGGCATCTCAGGCAGCTGAGATGACTCGAAAGAGCCGAGACGTGGCGAGGCTCCAACAGACTCATGAGCTAACTTCTCGCGAGCTGGAGAATGTCAACAAGAAGGTCGTGGAGCTTGAGGCGGCTAATAGCAAGATGACCTGGTAGCTTGAGGAGGCCAATAAGAGAGCAAAGGAGGCCCAAAAGAAGGCTGAGGAATTTGCTTCAACTCGGGATAATTTGTAGAGCACCGTCTTGAAATACGAGGTGGAAATTCTTAAAGTTGTTTCTGACTACAGCAAAGCTATGCTTAATATGGCACTGGACGGCCGCGAATATGGCCATCTAGTTTTTGAGGCTTGCCGGGCTCGCCATCCGGATCTTCCCGAGGATCTTTTGATGGGAGTGAAGTATCCCAATGAGCCTGACGAGGAGGAGGCGTCTCTGGATGAGTCGGTGGAGGAGGAGCCGGAGAAAGGAGATGAAGTCGAACCAAACCGCCTCGGGGCGTAGATTTTAGTTTGTATTTTCAACATTTTTGTAAGAATATTTCGGCTTCGTTGGGCCTTTTAATGATATGTCATTTTCCCGCCTTGAGCGTTATTGAATGTCTGTGTATCTTTTTACCGTTTGAATGGCTCATTTACTATTTATCTTACCGACTTCATGGTTCTGTACCCTAGCGTTAACCGCCTTAATTGTCTGTTATTCATCATTTACTGATATTTATGTTTTTATGCCGCCTCAATGACATTATGCTTGCCATGATGTTTAGGTCTTATGCGTTTGAGCGGCCTTAATGGCCTTATGTTTGCCATTTTGAAGTTTTCTAGGTCTTATGGGTTTAAATCACCTCAATGGCCTAATGTTTACCATTTTATGATATTTAGGTCTTATGCGTTTGAGCCGCCTCAATGGCCTAATATTTGCCATTTTGAAGTTTTCTAGGTCTTATGCGTTTAAGCCGCCTCAATGGCCTAATGTTTGCCATTTTGAAGTTTTCTAGGTCTTATGTGTTTGAGCCGCCTCAATGGCCTAATGTTTGCCATTTTATGATATTTAGGTCTTATGCGTTTGAGCAGCCTTAATGTTTTAAGCGCTTTCGTGTTTGCGCAATCTCAAAGTATGATCAGTACTTAAATGTGCACATTTTGAAATTAATTACTTTTCATTGAATAAATTGAAAGGTAAATCTGGGAATTCTACGCGTCCGGTCATCTATCTCTTCTAAGGGTGAGCCGCCTCGTTAAAAAACTTTTAGGATAACCTCTTGGGAAAAATTCCTTGAAATGAAAAGAGTACGGCCTCCTGGATCCCTCTAAGAGTCATGAGCCATGTAATATAGCCTAAGCTTTGCTATGTTCCATGTTCTTAAGACCTCCTTTCCTTCTATGGTTTGTAATTTGTATGTTGCTGGTCCGATAACTTGTGAAACTTTGTAGGGGCCTTCCCAATTCACCCCCAGCTTGCCTTTTCCTTCTCGCACCTATGAGGTGGATGCGTCCTTAAGTGACCATGTCGCCTTCTTGAAGGTGGATTTCTCTGACCTTCCTGTTGTGGTATTTGGTGATCCTAGCTTTGTAGGCGGCCATAAGGATGCACGCCCTCTCCAGTTTCTCTTGTAGATCGTCAAGGTGATATCTCATGTTGATGTCATTCTCTTTCTCTATGTAGTAGGCTATTCGGTCAGATGGTGGACTAATTTCAATGGGTAGAACCGCCTTAACCCCATAGATCATTGAAAAAGGTGTTTCTCCGGTAGAAGTGCATGGGGTTGTTCAGTGTGCCCATAGAACATTAACCAACTTGTCCGGCCAGACTCCCTTTCCATCACTCTTTTCTTTATTCCTTGATCGAGAGTTTTATTTGTAATTTCCGTCTCGCCGTTAGTTTGTAGATGAGCCACTAAGCTAAAGTGGGTCTCGATTTTCAACTCTTTACAGAATTCTTGGAATTTGCTAGATGTGAATTACGTACCATTGTCAGAGATGATTTGGTGTGGTACTCCGAACCGCATAATGATGTTCTTTTGACAAAATCTAGCACCCTGTTATGGCGTGATACTGCTGAGAGCGACCGCCTCAACCCATTTTGTAAAATGGTCAATGGCCATTAGGATCCATTTCTTTGTCCACTTACTTCCGAGAGAGGTCCTGCAATGTCAATTCCCCATGTTGCGAACGACCAGGCGGTCAGAAGGGGATGATGTATTGTGTGAGGGACGTGAGACTTTTATGCATGAATTTGACATTGGTTGCAGGACTTGACGTATGTCTTCGTCCAGGTTCATAGATTCCCAATAAAAGCTAGTGAGACTTGCTCTCCTGACTAATGTCACCGCCGCCTAGTGGGATCCACAGTCTCCTTTGTGGAGTTCTTGCAAGATTTTGGCTCCTTCTTGTACCGTTATGCATTTTTTCCAAGCGTCGGAGTATGATTTTCTGTAGAGCTCCTCATTTAGTAAGGAAAACCTCATGGCTTTCCTTACATCTTTGGTAGCCTCAATTTTATCATCAGGCAGTTTGTTCATGGTGAGGTAATCATAGATGAACTTCATCCATTTGAGATCTCGCTGCTCTATTATTAAGTTTGCCTCCGTTTCGTTGTTTGGGTGAGTGATTACCTCATACGAGCATGCGAGGTTTTTCCACTCTTCTTTGCTCAAAGCCACCTTGGCTAATTCATCTGCCCTCTCATTTTCTTTCCTAGGATTATGTTCAATCTTCCAGGCTGCACCTTTTGACTCTAGTATCTCTACAAGATTTCTTACCTTTGAGAGATATTTTGCCATTTCTCTATCTTTCGTCTCTAAGTTTCAATTAATCTGGTTCGCAACCAGCCACGAGTCACTCTTGAGCAGCAATCGATCTGGAGCTATCTCTCGAGCTAGCTTTAGCCCTTTGATAACTGCCTCGTACTCTGCTGCATTGTTGGTTGCTGGAAACGCTAGTTTGGTTGCGTAAGAGAATCTGATTTTTCTGGGGCCTCGAATGTATACACCGACTCCGGCTCCTTCATGAGAGGATGCTCCATCTACAAGGATTTCCCATTCTTCAGTTTTGATTTCTTTGGCAAGCTCAAGCCCTGCAAAAATTCTACTACAAAATCCGCCAGAACTTGTGCTTTCATGACGCTTCTGCTTTCAAATCTTATGTCATGTTCCCCCAAATAGATGGCCCACTCAGCCAGTCTCCCTAATATCTTAGGCCGTTGGAGGACTTTTTCAGTGGGAAGTTGGTCCTTACTACAATTGTGTGGGCCTAGAAGTAGGGTCTCAACCAAGTGGAGGTTGAGATAAAGGCCAGGGCGAGCTTTTCAATCCGATGATATCTGAGCTCGGCGGTCCTCAACACTTTGCTAGTGTAGTATATTGGGAACTTGTCCTGTCCTTCCTCTCGAACTAGTACTGTTCCTACCGCCTCGTCGGTGTTGGCCAGGTACATGTAAAGTGTGTCATTTAGCTGGGGTGTGATGAGGAGTGGTGGTTTTCCCTGGAATTTCTTTAGCTCTTCGAATGCTTCTTGGCAAGGTTGATCTCATTTGAAGTCTTTATCTTTTTTCATGGCCTTGTAGAAAGGCATGCATCTCTTAGCTAAGAAAGATATAAATATTCCTAAAGCGTTGATCCTGCCATTCAATCGTTGGACTTCATTAAGGGTTTGAGGCTGTTCCATCTTTAGAATTGCCTCGATCTTCTCTGGTTTTGCCTTGATTTTTCGTTGGGAAATCATGAACCCCAAGAACTTGCCTCCTTTCACACCAAAGGTGCACTTTTCCGGGTTGAGCTTAAGGCAATATTCTTGCAAAACTTTAAAGACTTTCCTGTTGTCCTCTGCATGCTTCACCTCGCTCTTGCTTTTGATTATCATATCATCCACGTATACTTCCCTTGACTTCCCTATCTCATCTCGGAACATCTCATTGATCAACCTTTGATATGCTGCTCCCATGTTCTTCAAACCAAAGGTATGACCGTGTAGCAATAGGTGCCTTCATGAGTTATCAAGGATGTCTTTTCTTCATCTTCAGGGTGCATGGGTATTTGGTTATATCCGCACTTTGCATCCGCTAACTGATCCATGCTTGGGAGTGGGTAGGCATCTTTTGGTGTGGCTTTGTTTACTTCAGTGAAGCCCGCGCACATCCTGTAGGCTCCACTTGGTTTTTTACCAGCACAACATTGGATAACCAAGTCAAATAATGAACCTCTCTAATATGTCCAGCCTTCAAGAGTTTGCTTACCTCTTCTTCAATGGCTCTCTGTCTCTCAGGTGCATGCTTCCTTTTCTTTTGAATGACCGGCTCGGCGCTTGGGTTTAAGCTTAACTTGTATTGCATGACTTCAGGTTTAACACCTATGAGGTCTTCAGATGACCATGAGAAAACATGTTGCTATTCGGTGAGAGCGCAAATTATTTTTACCTTTACATCGTTGTAGAGGCTCTTCCCGATTTTAAGCGAGCGTTCTAGGCCAACGTTGAGTTCTTCCAACTCTTCGACCACCTCGATTTTCTCCGGTTGATCTGCCTCCAACTCTTCTTCCACCAAGAGTGATTCTTTATGCAATGAGGCCAGGTATACCTCCTGAGCTACTTGGGGGTTGCCAATTACTACCACGGTCCCTTTGGTAGTTGGTATGTGAAATACCAAGTCCATGGGGGAGATGACCATGCGGGTTTCAGTTTAGAAGGGCCTGCCCAATATAACGTTGAATCCCACTGAGATGTCAACGATGGTGAACTCTACTTTTCTGCGGAACTTATGCTGGAGGCTTCCCATTTCCACCTCTAACGTAACCTCGCCCAAGGATTGTATGGGTTGGCCATTAATCCCAATGAGTGGTGAACATCCAGCTCGAATCCGAGAGTGGTGCACTCCCAACTTCTCCACAACACTTTTGGTGACAATATTCACTGAGCTACCCGTGTCCAAAAGGATTCTTCTTACTGTGAAATTCTCCATTCTTGCTTCTACAACTATGGGGTCAGCGTGCTGCTTTTCGACTAGCGAATCTCTCCTGAATGGTTTCAGGATTTCCACCTCGCTGTTGACATTGCTCTTCCTAGTGGTTGAGCCTCTAGCTTTCATTTTGGGCGACTCGAATTCTGGTCCACCTGCAATCACCATGATAACTCCTTTTGTGCTACCGGGACTTTTATTCGAGTCTTCTTCCCTCTCGTCTTCGCTTCCTTCTTTTCTTTCATATCTTTTAGTGATTCCTTTTACGAACTGGCTAAATTTCCCAGCTTTGATCAGCTCATGTACTATGTTGGCCAGAGATCTACAGTCATCAGTGTGATGACCCTTGGCCTTGTGGTAATCACAATACTTATTCAAATCCCACCCCAAGGTGACTCCCTCAAGAATTTTGGGGAATCAGATGTTTTTCTTTTCTGGAGTCTTTTTTATTGCCACTAATATCTGGCTCAAAGATGCGTTCAACCTAGGGCGGTCTTCTTCTCGATCAAGATATCCACCTCGATTAGATCTGCCTCATCCTTTCTTCGTTCTATCGTCAAATCTTGGTTTATCCTCTCTCTCTGCTTCTCTACCCCAACCTTCTTTTCTTCGATTGAAATTTATTTCATCTGCTGGAATCAGATCTTTGGCCATGCCAAGCATTTGTTGCAGGCTTTTAGGATGTCTAGTAAGGATCGCATTCCTAAGGTCTCTACTACGCCTGCCCTTTAGCATAGCCTCTTTGGAGGTGCTTGATAAGTGTATAATTACACTTATTATCATTATAATCTTATAATATAAACACTATAGTTTTAGTCATTTTTATACTTCATATAAAAGATTTTACGTGGTATGTAGTTATTTTTTATGCAAATGCAGATACTAGGTAAATCTTGGGAGTAAAATGAACTAAATTGGAATTCTATGAAAAAAGAGTGAAAAAGGTGCAAAATGATGCGTGGAACTTAAAGATTTGGCTTAGGATCGAAGCCGTCAAAGATCGGTGAAGTTACAATGAGATTTCTGAAGAAAAACTCAATTCACAGTCGCGACATTCATTCGTGGTCGCGACTTGTTCACTTCAGAAATAGAAATCTGTCAATCAAAGCTTCACGGTCGCGAATCACATATCGCGGTCGCGACATGGATGGTTTTCTGGTATTATCTTCTTAACTACCAACTGCCAGATAAGCATGATCAACCGCCATCAACTACCAACGAAAAGACACTTATCAGGAGTCAACCAATCATAAAAAGGTGCCTATCCATTATGGATTGAATCAAAGCCTCTCAACCAATCACATTGAAAAGATGCAATCTTTCACCAATGGATGTGACTCTTCGTTTGGATAGAATCAACCTTTCAAACTCTATAAATAGGGCTCCAATTCTTCACAAATTTCGTGCATCAGCAATGCATTGGGTGGCATTGGAGTGCAGAATAAAGGGGTGAAAAAATAGTTCATAGTGTGTGTATAGATAGAGAGTAAAAATTTCTAGTTTTCGCTACGTTCATGAGCGTTAGCGAGAAAATGTATAAGTGATTCGAATCCTTATTTCAATCACTAGATTTCTCTACATATTTGAGCGATTGTTGTATAAGTGTAATTGCAAATCACTTATCAATAAAAGTTTTCGTTCTTCAACATTCGTTTATTCGATATTCGTAAAGAATAGCATCCTAGCGGAGGTTCTGTACGGGCTAAGATTGAATTCAAAGCAGACGCAGGAATTACGGGAATTGACGACTCCCATTAAAGAGTGGATACGATTTGATCAACTTTAGCTTTCACTTGCATACCTTACAACTTTGCTTTGCTTTCTACTTATACTTTCTATTTCGAAGTTTATGATATGTCTATG
>CATIWQ010763871.1:0-20098 GCA_949673415.1 Euphorbia schlechtendalii | reverse complement strand
AGAGGAGAGAGTAGAGTGAATAATTCTGATTGTATTTCATTGAATAATCCTTTTCAATTACAGTGTAAAGTATTTATGTAATCTCTTTGCCAACTTGGCATAAGAGGACAAAATTGTAAAACTAAACACAATTGGTTACAGCTATATACAATTAGTTACAACTGTAAGCTTGTATATTCAGTTAAGTAGCTAATTGCGTCCATTTCCTTGCTGATATCTAACAACCACATAGCTTTTTGTGAGCTTCAATTACATAATAGGAAATCCTTGTTTTATGCATACCCTTTTGGCCTAGGTAGCATGGAAACAGAAACGAAAACTGCCACAGAAACGAAATGTTACCAATTTTCATAAGAAAAATTTTAATAAGAGGGGGAGTGTGTTGCTGAAGCTGCAAATAAAATGGTAGTGTGAGGGATGGACAATATAATTATAATGGGGCAACAGTGTGTGCCTATTCGACTATTTTTTACTTCGTGGAAGATTTTGTGTTACTTATAACTGCTTGTTTTTTGCCCTTTCTCAATCTTTGAACGACTGACAGAGGGAAGTATTAGCATTTCACATGAAAATATGGGAAGAATGGATTGACTTGCAGCATACTTGTCAGTCAGAGATGAAGTGTACAATCTTCTGATGCAGTTCAGATGCTATCAATGTAAGTTGATTCTCAAGTGCTTTCGAGGAAAGACGTTAGGCTTGCTGATTTCAGTCTTTGTCCTCGTGTTGACATCATCGACCTTTACATTCTTCCAGACAATAAAATGTCATATTCTTACCTCTTTTTTTATTTTTTTTTCACACTAAGGTTGTCTCTAAGAAACTTATTTTTTGTGCTGCAGAAGTGAGGATCCTTTTAATGGCCTTTTAAATGCTGTAACAGGTAACAATTATGTGCTTAAAGCCATGCATGGAGAGAAGCCAGTCGTTTTTTGGAATAAGGTATTCATGGCATGTTCATCAGTTAAAATTTTATGAATTTGGGGTTTTGATCTCTTTTTAGAGTTACGATTGATCTTTTCTTTGTAATGTTTGATTGTAGGAACCCAGGGGAAATTCCCCTGAGGTGAAGCTGGTGCTGTCTTTGTTGTTGAATCAACTAGAGTTTTCACCGATAAGGTGAATTTTATAATAACTTCGCTCTCTTTTCTGTTATTTATTTTACACCGTAAGAAGACCTCTGACTAAGGAGTACTATCTCGCTGTAAGTCTCCCTTTTGCTCTCTTCCTTTAACTTCATTCTGCGTATTTAGGAGTAATTAATCAATAATAACAATATTCTTGCTTAATTTTCGTGTTAAAATGAAATACATAAACAAATAATTTGTTATACTCTTGAAAGGCATCTTTAGGATTATGTAATATTTTAAAATAAATTGGTATAAATAAAGTATTCTTGAGTTTATTGTATTTTGTTATATAAAGTTTCTTTTGTTATATAATTTCTTCTCTCTACTGCAATCTGTTTTGGATCAGATAGACCGTTAAGCATCTTTGTTTCTTTTTTTAACTCTCTTTTAATAATTCTTTTTTCATAGCTTTTTCTCTTCTCTTGAGGTTTCTGTAATATTGTCCACGTAGCCAAGGTTAGCTTAGATAAATATGATGGTAGTTTTTTGTATAAAGAATAATGAGCTTTTAAATTGTTGCTTCTGTGTTATTGAAATTAAGTTATGTTGGCAAATACAAAGTACTATCATGGGAACTGCTAGCATGCAGCTCGCTTTTTGTCTTGTTGAGCTGCATATGTTCTATCGAACTTCAACCATAGCATATGTTCTCTTAGTGTGTAACTTTGATGGAAATTTTTGGCAATGTCCATTTTTTGTACAGAGCTCAACTTAACACCTTTATGCAAAAAACGAGTAAAAAAAATATTGTAGATTATAGGTAGTGGAAAGCAATTAACGCCTATCAAGAATCAAAAACTATTAAGTTTTATCTACACTTGAGTCAAAGCGTAACAGAGAAGGTATGCTTTCTTTGCTTTTCTTCTTAATTGCACATGCCATTATTATTGATTTAGGGTATTTTCGCAGTGGATATTTATTTATGGTATTTGCCGTTTCATTGACGAAAAGAAGAAGGGGATATAACATAAAAAATCTATTGTAAGTTCCACAAGAGAGGCGACTTAAACTAAAAATTCTTACATGTTTTTAGTTTTAAAAACACGAGAAATAATAAATTGAAGGAGTACATGGAGTAACTTTATTCTACCAACAGGTCTATTTCTTTATATTACTTTGAGCTTTTAAGTTACTGAAACTTCTCATTTTTTTTCATTGAAAGTTATTGTTCGGTTCTTCGTGGTTGCGGTTGTTGGTGTTAATCACCCATAACCAGCATCGATGAAGTAGGACTGTAATTAGAAATGCCATGTCGTTTCACTGTGGCACAGGTTTTTTTGGTGTACTCTTGTTGCTGTTTCCTTTTGCGTTCTTTTTAATTGGTTTCAGTCATTCCTCTATCTTCTACTCATTTGAAGGCTATTTTTTTTTTCGTTCAGTTTGAACTTGTTTGATGAAGCAGTTACAAGAAGTAGTTACTAGGCTGTAATCTTTTATTAGGTTATAAATACCTTTCCAATTCGAAGTTTGAGTGTGACTTGTAATCTTTTTTGGGCCGTATTTTCTTCAGATTTTCTCTCTGCATTCTAGCTTTTTGGGTTTATGTTCTTGTTAGATTTGTAGTTTAATTGCATTATATGTTGATAGTTCTTTTCACTTCATGTTTCATTTATATATCTCTGCAGTGAAAATTTGCTGAATCTCATTTTTCTCTCCTGATCTCATTTCAATGTTTCGCGATCTATAATTGCATGTCGATTTAGTTTCATGATCTGATATTGCAAGTTACTTATGTATCTGTTAAATCTGAGATTTGTTTGAAATCTTGAAAGTTATACATGTTTTTATAAAGATTTAATCATCTTCTTTAGTTTCTCAACCCTAAATCATTTTAACTATTCTGTTTTTTTTACACATCTTTGAAATTGTTAGAGATTTTATATTTGTCTAGCATTCCCTTAAGTTTATTTTCATTATCTTGCTCTTGCGAAAATTATCAATTTTTAATCCTTATTTTTCTATGTTGTGTTATGAAGAATCATCTTTTAGTAAACTGGCTTTGGATTCTCAAAAGCAGAAGAGTGGCTTTAAAGGTAAGCATTTCATCTCTTTCTGTTTCTGCGCTTTTTCCATGGCTGTTTTAAGTGCTTCTCCGTGGTGGTTTTAATAGCCATAACTAATAGCAAAGAAGGACTATAATCGGAAACTCCAAGTCGCAGGTTTTGTTTAAAGATTTAATCGTCTCTTGCAAGTTTTGTTTAGATATGTTTGTTTTTCTTTGTTTTCCAAGCATTGCTTTATAGGAATTATATTTTTAATGTCTTGTGACTGGTTTAGTATATAAGAAGATATGAGTATGATCATTCTGATTGCTCTAATTATTAGTATTGTGGAAACTCATGAATGCTAGAAAATTGGTGGATATTTACTTTAAATAAGAAAATGTGGCGTGATTCATGTATTTTTTACATTATTCTTTTGGTGATGGTATTCTGTTTTCGATTTCCAGTATCCTGGAAGTTCCCTTTTAACTTAAGTCTCGAAGGTAACATTTTTTGGATTTTTGGTGGGGATAGAATACAGGTTAGGCCTGTAAATCACTAATTTTAGAATTGAAATTCTGATATAGTTTTAGTTTGGTCATTCAGGGTTTGTGGTGGTTGCAATAATATCCTTCATATTCTGGCTGATAGGGCCTGATGAGAGTGTTTCGAGTTGAAGACCTTCAAATTAAGTCGAAGATTTTGACAAAAGCACTAGATGAAGCAGACAGTCACTTGTATTAGATAATCTCCACAAGCAGGTATTTAAGTATGATGAAGTCTTAAATAGTAAGGGAATGAGTGTATACAGAAAGGAGACGGGCTCTTGTATTAGATAATATCTGGTCGCTCATTATTTAATATGCTGAACGGACAATTGATGATATCTTGAGGTAACCTGCATGTT
Source organism: Euphorbia schlechtendalii (assembly GCA_949673415.1). NCBI lineage: Eukaryota > Viridiplantae > Streptophyta > Magnoliopsida > Malpighiales > Euphorbiaceae > Euphorbia > Euphorbia schlechtendalii. Next base: position 16,079 of record CATIWQ010763871.1, on the reverse strand, counting down.
TTCTCCACTTGGCTTTTCATTTTTAAGAAAAAACGACTTTCATTTGTGTTCCCTAATATATGTTTTTGTTTAAAATATTAGTCATTGTAAATTATCACGCAAGCAAATATCGGTTCAGATACTCCAAAAGGAAGCTGGGAACTTGATAAGCTCATTGCAAAAGTCCAACAGTAATGCTCTCCCTGTTCTGTTCTTAATGTCAGTTGATTCCAAACTTGAACCTTTGATGGATCAACAATTTTATAATGATGCAGAGTGCAGCTATTATTTATGGGATATTTTACCTTGAAATTTTGGGTTCAATATATTGGTTAATTTGTATAGAACTATGATATGGAATATCTCGTTTGATATGGCTCCTTGTATGATTTACCCATTGTTGTTCTTTGTAGATACTGTTATCTGCTGACCCAATTATGAGGAGTTGAAAGATTACTTTTGTCTCCGAGTCGTGAAGCATATCTTCAGAAAATTGTTTGTATTATTTATTCCCACAGGCTCAAGAAATATGATCCGGCCTATTATAAAAGCCTAAATCTCATTCTATTTTACTTAATGATTTACTATGAGTAGGACATGCTTTCTTGTATTTTATATCATGACAATAAATCTACTCACAACTCGCTGCTTTTCCTGGTTCCCGTATCGAATTCCCTCTGGCTGATTTTGTTTTCTGGCTTGTGCAGAGTGTATTGGAGCTTGTCTTGAGGAGATTCAGCTAATGTATAATCTTTGAAATTGATTTTATTCTCATTGATGAAGCTAGAACTCTCATCATATCTGAACCAGCAGAAAACCTAGTGAACGATACTATAAGGCTGCAAAAATAGCTGTAGCCTTTGAACGAAATATACACTACATTGTAAGAGATCTACACTAACCTTTGAACGTGATATACAGTACATTGTATTCCCTTAAGTTTATCTTTGTTATCTTGCTTCTGCTGATTTTTTCATTTATTAATCCTTGTTTTTCTGTGTTTTGTTATGAAAAATAATCTTTTAGAAAACTGGATATGGATTCTCAAAAGCAGTAGATTCGCTTTAAAGGTAAGGATTTCATCTCTCTCTTTCTGTTTCTCCGCATTTTCCATGGCTCTTTCAAGTGTTTCTTCATGGTGGTTTTAATAGTTGTAACTAGTAGCGATGAAGGACTGTAATCGGAAACTCCAAGTCGCTGGTTTCGTTTAGATATGCTTGTTTTTCTTTGTTTTCCAAGTATTCCGTTATAGGAATTATATTTTTAATGTCTTGTGAACTGGTTTAGTATGTAGGAAGATACAAGTATTATCATTTTGATTGCTCTAATTACTAGTATTGTGGAAACTCATGAATGCTAGAAAAATGGTAGACATGTACATTAAATAAGAAAATGTGGCGTGATTCATGGATTTTTTACATTATTTTTTTGGTGATGGTATTCTGTTTTCGATTTCCAGTACTCTAATAATTTCAAAGAATATGTAAACCCAGAACCATGTGGCTTTTGGGATCTTCAATTACATAATAGGAAATTCTTGTTCTCTGTGTTGGTGCATCTGTAATGCATACACTTTTGGCCTAGGTAGCATGGAAATGGAAACAAAAATGGACACTGTTTTAAAAATCTACCCATGTTCAATTCACAACAAAAAGTAGTGTGAGGGACGGACTACTTAATAATCCAATTTGGAGGTAAAAATGTGTCCATCATACTATTTTTCTACTTCATTGAAGGTTCGTATTGTCTATTTTATAACTGCTTGCTATTTTCCCCTTTCCTGGTCATTGAATGACTAACAGAGGCAGTATTAGCATTTCGCATGAAAATGTGGGAAGATTGGATGGACTTGCAGCATACTTGTCAATCAGAGTAAGTGTACAAGTTTCTGATGTAGCTCAGATGCTACCGGTGTAACTTGGTGCTCAAGTGCTTTCGGGGAAAGATGTTTGGCTTGCTGCTTTCAGTCTTAGTCCTCATGCTGACAATATTGACCTTTACATTCTTCTAGAAAATGAAACGTTTATGTTCTTACCTCTTTCTTAAATTTTATTCATTTCAGATGAAGATTGTCTCTAAGAATTTGTTTTTGTGTGCTGCAGAAGTGAGGATGCTTTAAATAGCCTTCTTGTGTTGTGGAGCTTGTCTTGAGGGGATTCAGCTATTGTATAATCGATGAATTTGATTCCGTTCTCATTGATGAAGCAAGAACTCCTTCATCATATATGCAGCTGCAGAAAAATCTAGTGAATGATACTATAAGGCTGAAAAAATAGTTGTAGCATTTGAACGAGATTTACTCTACACTTTAGAGATGCTACTTTATCTTTTTAATAGTCTGAAATTATAAGCTCAATCACCTCTTATACACTACACTAGCCCTTGAAAGCAATAGACGCTATACTGTAAGTGATAAGTTACTAACTTCTACTTGTTTCAAATTTAATTGGAAAAGAAGTTTTCTTCAATGCTTTTCCTTTTTTTCTTCTCAATGTTATCTTTTTGTTGATATGCCAATAAAGTACTTGTATTTTTATAAGAACAGATACACGGTTGAAATGGACGTCAAGGTGATCCTGGAAGTTCCTGCTTTTTCTGAAGGCTCGAAGATAACAGTTTTAGGATTTTTGGTGTGGATAGAATGCAGGTTAGGCCTGTAATCTACTTTTACAGGTTGTAAATTTTAGAATTGATATTCTGCTATAGTCTTACTTTGGTCATTCAGGTTTTGTGGTGGTTTCCAGTAACATCCTTTATATTCCGCTGATAGGGGACCTGCCAATTAAGTCGAAGATTTTGAAAAAAAGCACTAGATGAAGCTTTGAGGAAATTGGAAAACTACTTCTTTGATATCCGTAAGCAGCTATTTGAGTATCACAAAAGCTTAAATAGTCAACAGGATTGAGTGTATACATAAAGGAGACAGACTATTGTATCAGATAATCTCCGGTCGCTCATTATTAATATGCTGAACTGACAATGGATGATATCATAGAGGTAACCATGTTCTAAGTCATTTTGAATCAATTGTTTTTAATTAAAATTTTGGAAGTATTAAAAATTCATATTTTTGTATTGTATCCTCTCAAGTTTATATTTCGTTATAGACTCTTGGATAGTATTGAGGGGTATTACTTTCTTCTTTCTGTCTATGTTCTTCTTTTGTTTAATATTTCCTAATTATCTTGATTTGCCATTTTGGTTTCTACGAAACATTTATTTTATTAATGGTGTTCATAGACAAGTTATATATGTATTTGTGATATCTGAATTTTTTATGATTAATCCTTTATTTGCTGTATTTTTAATTGAGGAAACCACTTTCAAGAAATTGGATAATCACGGTTTTTCTGAAGCAGTGTATTCTTAATTACCTTACTCTTATAATTTTTGTTCTTAATTTACTCTATTTTGCGAATTTTATTTCGATGATTAATCTTGTTGTGTTTTTTGCATTGAGGAAAACCTGTATAAAGGACCTGGATTATCATGGATTCTCAAAAGTGCTGTTGCCGCTTTAGAGGTAATCTTCAATAGACACATCCTTGGTGTTGAGCCTTCAAAATATATTCATGCAAAAATTGTGGATAGGAAAAAAAATTACCTACGTGGGGAGGGAGAAGCCCACATCTACATCTACCTTCGGATAGTTTAAGTAGCTAATAGAATACAATTTATAATGGACTACAAATGCATCATATTCAAGTCCATCGCGTGTATCTTACATTTGCTGCATGGAACTTTAGTTTCAGGATCTGTATGAGGTTTTACTAGTTTATTTATCACCATTGCTAACTTTTCACAATGTCTTGTATGTTTTGAAGTTTTATAACTGTTTCCTGAATTTTTTAGAATTGTTAAGCTAAATGATTGAGTTGTATCAGTCCAGGAACCTCCACCAATAAAGTCATGGAATGTATAGTGCTAATGTTGCTTTGAATAATTGACCATGTCGTTGAGTTGTGTCAGTTAAAAAACCTCTATAATGATTAATCTTGTTTTGTTGTTTTTTTTATTGAGGAAACCACTTTTTAAGAAATCGGATAATCGTGGATTCTTAAAAGTAGTATATTGCCTTAGAGGTGATCTTAATAATTTCACTCTCTTTTTACTTTTTCTGTTTTTGTTTACACTGATAAAAGAAAACCTCTAACTAAGGAGTACTATCCTGTTGCAAGTCTCCTTATGCTCTCTTCATTTAACTTGATTTTGAATCTTTAAGAGCAGCAGCTAGTCTATTCTCCAAGACCTAGCTCTCACAAATTGAAGCCTTTCATAAAACATACGGTACTTTGTTTTTTTTTTTATTCTGTTTCATTTTGTTATTTTGTTTCTACGAGGAAATGGCATTTTTGTGTTGGCCTATTTGGCTTTTTGTAGTGATTGTTAAAGATGTTTGCTTGATTTGGAAATGTTTGTTTTACTGATTGAAGCTGGATTTTATGTATAAAATTTTGATTTTTAATTATCTAAACATCTCCGATTTTCTGTCTGCTCATATTGTATTCGCAACTTTGATTTGTCTTGCTTATGTCCTTAGACTATAATAAATGAACTCTCAACTCCAGATGTATGAGAAGCTTATTTCGCTAAATTGGATTGCATATGAAAATTGTTGGAATTGATAATTTTCTAAGAAATGCAGTGTGACACTTTTTTGTATTCAATAATTTTCTTCATGTAAATGTTCGTAAGCTTGTGCTCCCTTCAATCCAAGCTTAATTACAAGTTTTGGAGCTTTTGAATTTTGTTTTTTACTGTTTTAACTGCAAATTGATTTAGAAAGAACTATATATCATGTATTACTTACTTACATCAAGAGAAACGTGCTGAAAACCATAGCAATAATGCTACACGACTCAATAAATAGCTCTCTGATAGAACTGTTCAAATGTCAATAAGGCACTTTCAATCTGAAGTGCAAGAAATACTTGAATTTTCCTTTCTTCGTATTTATAAGCAGCATCTTTTATATTTTTAGAGCATTCATTTTCAGTATCACTTCCTGGTAGTCAGTACATGCTCTGTGTATTGTATTTTTCTTTTATACGTGCCCTGAATTGCTCTTAAATAATTTCTTGTCTTATATGAGCTAGCATTACCGTGATTTATAATAATGCATACAATGATGTAATTTGTTATTGATGTTTTAGCTGTACATGAATATATATATTTTCTCTTTCAAACTTTATTTCCGCTGAATAAATTATCCAAGTCTATCCAAGTTTTTATGTGATCCAATCAGGATTTATCTTATTAAGCGTATCAGTGGCAATGGGAATATTCTCAATTTTTGCATAAATATAAAATGACTTTTTATGTTTATGCTGGCCCAGGAGAGCTACACCAACCTCCTTAAACTGTTGTTCACCTGGTAAAATCAGTTCTATTTCAGGCTCTTTGTTCATTCTTTCTTGCTTCAGTTCTTGTTCTTAGACTTTCATTTACTGCTTTAGGCTGTAAACCTTACATCAGTTATATAATTTCAGCTCTATTTCTTGTTCTAAGCAAACTTGTATCCATTCTCTATCAGTTTTAGTCTGGTCATTCCAGTTGATTAGGATATAGTTCATTAAATTATGATTCTTTGTGGCCTGGATGCTCCATTCTATTATACATGATAGCTTGCAGTCGTGGATGCTTAAATTTAACTAATATTTCTCATTGATGTGAATTCTGATTATAGATTGTGTTGTGATATATACTTTTTCTGTTACTGTTAAAATAGTTTGATTTTTCTTGTTGACAAATTGATGTGAACTGTTATATAGCTTGGCTACCTAACATATAAATTTCATTGAGTTCTCATTTGTATTTCACAAGTTAGTAGAACATCTTCTGGCTTATATTAGAAACAGTCATAATTTCTTTCTTGTTGTCCTTATACTGTTGCATATATAGATGAATGATGCATTCGCTTAGCTTCTACTGATTTTGCTGATGTTTTTATCTTGTAGTTAATGAATATGAGTCATTTTCCTTCCATCTTATAGTTAATGAATTGCCGTCATCCTCTGTTTAAACTCACAGATATCGTGGCCCTGCTTAGGTTGAAGTCATTGCCAAGCTGAGGCATGCCTTTCTAGAAATTTTTAGAGAATACAAGGTCCACACTGAAGAAGAAAGGAAGGAGGTTTAATCTCTCCCAGGTATAAGTACATTACCTCATTTTCTCTTTCAGTATTTCTGCAAGTTAATTCATTTGCTCATTTACAGGTTGTGTTAGCTGGTGGACTGCATGTAGTGTGGACAGATAGACATGAATCGCGTTGGATCGACAATCAGGTTCAATTTGTTAATATACTCTGTTTCTTGAAATTTAAACGTGAGATATGTTAAGTAATAATACATGTAAGTTTGTAACCTGTACTTGTTTCAAGTTTTAAATGGAAAAGAAGTGTTATTCAATGCTATTCCATGTTTTCTTCTCTACATTATTTATTTTTATATAACAATAAAGAACCTGTACTTGTATATGCACAGCTACATGGCCGGAGTGGACATCAAGGTGATCCTGTAAGTTCCTGCTTTTTCTTTAGACTCGAAGATAACATGTTTAGGAGTTTGGTAAGGAAAGAATACAGGTTAGGCCTGTAACTCACTTGTATAGGTTATAAATGTTAGAAGTGAACTTCTGCTATAGTTTTTACTTTGGTCATTCAGGGTTTGTGGTGGTTTCCAGTAACATCCCTTCATATTCCGCTAATAGGGCCTCATGAGAGTGTTTCGAGTTGAAAACCTGCCGATTGAGTCGAAGATGTTGACAAAAGCACTAGATCATAAGTAATATCAAGTTTGTACTAAAATTGGAAATTATGTCTCTTATTTTTCATGTTAATACTTTACCCAAACCATACATTTTCTATGTGACAGTTTAACCCTGTTCTGGTAAATAAAGATGAGAAGCAAAGTCCGAAGGAGAAATCATCCAAACATGTTACTAATGGTGCCGCTTCATCCATTGCTTGAGGCCTATCTACTAAAACATCATACCAAACATGGAAATGCCGGATAATACCAAGGTAAACTGAAACCATTTCTTGTAAACTTTAACGCTATTGCTTTCACATAAATAGTTTGTATGCTTAAGGAGTAAGCAGAATTGGTCTCTATATACTGTTCCATGGGGGGGAACAACTGAATTTTCGGAAAGATGTAGGAGTTATAAGATTTCAAGCCCAACTTCGTTTTTAGTTCCTATCACAACAGCAACTAAAGAATAGGGGATAAACTAAAGTTACACCATAGGCATGTATGTTATCAAGCTTCATCGAACCAGTGACGTAGAGTGTTGTCCAATTGCATGCCAGCTGTTTTAAGTCCTAATGGGCTGTTGTTCACAAACCCAACATCTTTAGAATTTAGGATGGAGACTTTTGAATCTTGATTACAAAAGTATAATTATTTGGGTACTTTGGAATGAAGTGGTCGCTTTGCATGTTTTTGTGTGGACATATGAAATCAAAATACTAAATTATGTCGTTGGTTTTCTTCAAAGAATAGATTTTAGGCAAAGGGATACAATCTCTTGGTTCGTTGGATTCGGATTCTCTAAAGTTAAGTTGGTGGTAAAGTTGAAATTAATGATTAGCATTTAAATTTAGTTGTTCGTAAGGTTCAATATGCATTAAATATCTACTATTTAAATATAGAGATTTTGGTTGTACTTTATTTGTTTGAGAGTGAGTGAGAAGTCAATATTGACTGATATGGGTAACTTTGGTCAAGTGTCTAGGCCTATAAATTATAATATGTATTTATTTGCAGCAAAGCCTATATATAATTTCTAATATGGTATCTCAATTGGATCACTTGTCTTGGTCTGTAAGGAAAAGTTCATAAATATCGGGATATGCATAGCTTACTTGGTGAACAAGGATAAATGAAATTAATGTCCGTATATCTGCAATAAGTGCTTTGCAGTTAGCCTTATTGTTTTGCAAGTCAATATCAGGTAAATTTAACAGAAATTGTATCACCTCTACAATATTGCAGAACTAATAGATTATAGATTATATACACTGAAATTGTAAAAAGTGCAGGGTTTTTGTAAGCTTTTACAAATTTTAACTTCTAATTCACTTTCCGCATTCTATGACCTTTTAAGGTTTATAGATTTTTTTCAATACGTTCCTAATGCGTAATTGGTAGGTATTTGTTAGGATGCTGGTAATTTTTGAATTCACAGTTTTGATTGTTTATAGCTTTTTTATTTTCTGTTTTGAATGATAGCAATGAAATATACAGTTCCTACCACGTTCCTACTAAATATTTGAACAGTTGAAGAAAAGTATTTGACGGTATGTGGTAGGTATCTGTTAGAATGTTACATAAACTTGATGGATTGAAAAAAACTTCCAATGAAATATAAGGTTTATATTTGATATTGAACAAAAAAAATGTTTTTGAAGATACATGGTAATTATCTAGCAGGATGCTCGTATGTATGTAAATTTTGTAAAAATCTTTCTTGACATGTACACATATGCTAAGGAGATATACTGTGACATGTATTTTCATTACCTAACAGATTTGACACAATTTGTTATTCCTACCAAATACCTATCTGGTTATTACCAGATTTGACATTGTTTGTTCTTCCAAATGACTACTAGGTTCCAACCAAATGCCTATTTGATTTAATACTTTGTTGATTTTTTATATCACATGTGTTGTAATCACTTTTTAATGCATTTTCATTTATTTTAAATTTATAATTGTTTATTTAATGATTTTATACTAGTTACCTAATATAACTACAAGATTCTTATCAAATGTGTTCGTTTTTTATCCTTACCATGTTCCTGTCAGATTCAATTTCTATAGTTTTTTTTATGTCTAATGTGTTGTAATAGCTTTCGAATGCATTTTCATTTACTTTTAAAACACATAATTGTTTGTTTACTACTTTTGTATTAGGTAAGTGTAGGTAATTGGTAGGATGTTGTATGTGTATTTTTTGTAGAATTCATTCCTAATATATATACATATGCTGTCTAATGGAGTTTTATTTTGCATCGGTTATGAAATATAAGACATATACCTAGTAGTCATATGGTAGAATGCTAGTATATTCATGAAATAAAGTAGACTCTTTGTACAAACATAAACTTGGTGAATTGAACAAACTTTCAATGAAATATGAGAATTCAGATTCCTAGTAGATATCGAACAGTTGAAAAAAAGTTCTCCAAAAAGTATATCACTATTGAAAGCATTTTTAAGATAAAAATGAGACGAACAAAAAATTTTAAAGCGGCATATAAAAAAAGATAAACTGTTTGAGAGATAAAATGAGAAACTTCAAAAGCATATGTAGCAGGTAAGGTATGAGTAAATGTAACAGGAAAATATTGCTCAAATTATGAATCTTAATTAGTTCAATTGTTATGACCTAGAGTTGGGTTGAAACTAGTCCTGAATTTCAGTTATTTTTATAACTTTCCCTTTTGTACATTACAGTGGATGCGTTACAATTACCAGCAGCGAATTGACCACTGAAATTTGGCCATTTTGGGCTCTTTGCCTTTGGGTACAGAATGGGCCATTCTAAGCCCAACTGTGCCTTCCGAAAGAGGCCTAGTTTGTATGTGTGATTGGACTTAAGAGGCCCGATAAGGCCCAAAAGTTGTTGTTCATAAATTCGAGAGAGCTTGTAAAAATATTTTTCTGGGCAACAACTTTGGCGGCTTCTAAAAGCAACCTCAAAATCTAAAACATTTATGATTTCCCACAAAATTGTGTGGGATATGATAATGGTAAATCTTGAGACAAAAGTGAAAGAGGATTTCATGTGATTATATGCATGTTTGACATTAACCTTGAGACTCATGTTTGCTTAACTATAAACAACAGTATTATTACTATTGATCCCCTGGATATTTGCAATAATGGGAATGTGGGACTGGGAAGCGTTAGTTTTTAATTCTATATCATTAGGTCTATAGAAAGAAATATTTTTTAAAAAGTTAACATTGTTTGAAAATTACAACACCTGCACATGAAACTTCATCATCACTTTTATCATGCTAATTTCCACTCTTCACTTTTTTCAAGTGTTGATTTCAAAATTGCTACTTATACCAAAGTAATCCCACATGTCACGCATGCTTTATACTTGTATAGATGGTCATATTTACTACCACCTACAAACTTCCCTTTTCTTTTACAAATTTTGCCCAGATTGGTGGTTATTATCATAAACAAAGTATAATTACAACCGAACCCAACAAATGTTCCAGGCTGTATCAGATACCTTATTGTTCTAAATATGAAAAGATTATAAGACGAATTTCATATATTATACAAGTGAACTAAAAAAATATATATAACCAAAGTTAATAATATGCAACATAATGATGCTCTACTAGCTTTTACTATATAAGTCACTGATATTTATGATGATATAAGTGATGTATAGATCATATTGATTTGTAGTCTAATTTTGTAGCTACCATTGAGTCTGTGGCATATGTTTATGCAATGTTTTCTAACTATATAACGAAATAGGTTCAAGACCTATATGTTTTTGTAGGTATACATTATTGATACTTTATCAAAATTATATTATATGGGTTAAATATATAAATATAAATGTTGATCATAATAAATGTTTTAATTAATATTTTGCTCAAATTTAAAATTTTTAGTTATTAATATGTTAAATTTATTGTGTAAAGAAAGTGTACATCATTAAGTAAATTTTGTTGTGTTAAAGAGTTAAACGGTAATTTGTTAAATTCAATTTACATATATGTGATGTTGGTTTCCAGAAGAACAATCGAATTTCAAAAGAAAGATATTTTTCCTTTTTGTGTTTTCATTATGAATTTCAGGAAAATCAACAGATTATCGTTTAATTAAAAAATCATAATATAATTAAATTTTTAATCTATTAATGAATTTGATATGATTAATGTTCGGTTTTTAGAATATATACAGAGAGAGAGTATTGAACAAGTTGATGTTTCACTACATATATATGTATATATATATAACCTACTAAGCTTAATTTTATCTATAATTTAAATGTATAAATATATAAACCACATATACATATATTATATTTAAAAGCATATAATATTTAATTGTATTAATTTTTGGTTAAAAAATACATAAAATAGATTCGAAACAAGCATTTGGGAAATGATGTGAAATAACAAAGTAATGCATGTGCAAAGGAGAAAATATATTGGTTGATAGGCAAATTAAAGTTCCAAGTGTCACATTAGAAAGGGCACCACGTGTTGAGTGGACAATATGAATTGCCAAGTAGCTTTCACTTACTCTTCTATCTGCCAATAAGTCCAGGACCAAATTATCAAAAAAAAGAGTAAAGGACCAACTAATTCATTTGGTTATCGAAAACCGAGTTTTTTATTGTGAAAAAGTACTATCAAAATGCATTTTGTTATGTGCACTGGTGAACTTAAATTGTAATAAATTTGAAATTATTGAAGTCGCATAAATTAATTGGATACTTTATACAAGAGCCTTTTAATTATTTTCCCCAAAATCAAAGATGTTGATCATTGTTATGTTTAAAAAATGCTGATCATCCACTATAGAAAATCAACGGCCAGATCTGCTCTGCAAATCCATAATCAACGGCCCGCACGACAAGAGAATCGTTAGAAAAAGGGGATCAAAATCTCCCCATGTGACGACGTCGCTTTTAGCAACAGAAGCCAAGTCCCCCCAAGTCAGCAAATAAATGGAAGCGGCGGCCTTTCACTGGGTCCATGTGTCTTGCATTCTATACCACGTGGCTTCCAATGAGGCCACGATTTTGCCAAGTCAGCATAGATAAGACAATGTCTTGTTTCTTCTTTGTGTAATATGCAATGTGAAATCCCGCCGGAGTTTGCGGCCACATAAATTAAGAGTAAATGAAATACTTATATTGTAAAAAATATGCTTATTATAACAAATATATAAGTTGGTACAACTATTATAAAAAAATATCAACCTAAACATATACTTATCGGGTTAAATTTAAGAAAAAATAAAATAGTTAGTGGATTTAAATCCTCCAAATTCAATAATTGATAAAGTATTAAATAATTAAGATTCAATTTTAGTTCTTTATAATTCACAGTGCAATTAAATATCAACAATTTAAATTCAATATGATATTTATATTAATTAAAATTATAACTTTACCAATTCACAAATTATATAATCATGATCCCTGTTGTTTAAATTCATAATTAAATCAATTGGATCTTAAGCATCAAGATACATGTTTAAAACGGGTCTAACTATGAATTTAAACCAAGTCCCAAGTCACATAATACAATGTCATTCATATGATAGGCCATGCTGCATGTCGGTATAGTGAGGGGGATTTTTGCTCCAATTAATGATAAAACAATTAAATATAAAGTGAATATTAAAATTAAATGTTTCTGATATTCCCTTATGATATACTTACAGTACTGCATGTACAATAAATTATAAACATATAACATTAAATATGGTGGTGCATTTCAATTGTATTTATGTGACTTCATTGTTTTTTGCTGAAAACATTATTTTTCCCTTTTCGTGTTAAGACCACTATATATTCAGATTGTTGTATAAATCTATTAAAAAAATACTTATTTAAAGTAAAAGAGTACAAGGTTTAATTTGATTATGTCTAGAAAATAGATTTATAAAGTGCGTATAACTTTTAAAATTATAGAAGTGTGTATTCTAGAAATCAAAAATTACGTTTCAGTTCAAGCATATATAGCTCAAATATATCAATATTTGGTACTTTTATATGTAAAATATTTAGAAGTAAGAATATTTTCTTTCTACCATATAAAATTAGAATATCTACCTATAGTTATATTGCAATAGTAAACGTGTTAATTTTAGATAAGTGGAGAAATTCAAATTTTATCGAGATCAAATAATACACTGTTAAAATCAAAATTCACATAAAAAATATGGTAAAATGATTTTACACGTTTTTTAGTTAAATGATCTCGAACTTTTTTCGAGCTTTAGTACAAGGAATGAGGGTTGCTTTTGTTGTGTTAAATAATAATAACGAGAAGGTAAAATGTAATAATTGATAATCAGCGTCAAAAGTCGAGGCAATAAATAAAGAAGGGGCATATAATAAAATGCCATATACATGTTGTCAACTTCATGTTATAAAGTAGACAAGTAGGAAAAAACAACTAATAAAATGTGAATTTTCATAATGAAGTTGCTTTAGATGCATAACATGAATATCATTTGGCTGAATTTTGTTCTCCGAATATCAATTCTATCATAAAAATATTTTTTATTTTTTTATTATTATAACTTTTAATTATCATATGATATAAATAAAAAATAAACATGATATCTTGTAAAAATTGCAAATGCAAAAAGTAAAACTAAACGAACCAATGCGTTGTGTGAAAAAAATTTCAGTTCAATGGTTTGCGTTATGCACGGCGTCGATAAAAGCAAGTAAAGTTTGTTTGTTTTTGTTACTTTTCCCTACTTTACTTGATTTTGTGTTTCCTCGTTATCAACTGTTTTCCTTAAGTGTGTTGTTTTTGCAATTAATCATGTATTAAAACGCAACCTGCCATGAAGAACGCTATGTTAATGAAATTTCCGGTGAAGATAAGTGGTATGTTACGTTAGTTCTTGAAGATGTGTAGTTGATAACGACATGCATAATGAGGTAAAAATCTCAAATATTAAAGTGAGCTCGAAGTTAAGAGGTCTTACCGTAAAAAAGAATTTCTAAACTATATTTGTTGAAGTTGTGTAGGAATCGACAAATCATAAAAAGACTTTATCTTCCGCATCAACCATGTAATGTAAATATTTATGTTATTTTTGTATCATCCATCAAATTCAGTAAAAGAAAAGCAAAGGGACCCATAAAATCAAAGTAAAAGCTTATTCCGATTAGTGTTTTAAAGAGCGCTAGGCGTTAGTTGGGCGGTCAGAACCTTTATAAATTTAGATGGAAATTAATCGGGATCTAGGCGGGACTTAGACACTAGTCGAAGTTGTTTAAACGTTAGGTGTATCAGGCGACGATCCTTAAAACAACGTCTGTGTGGGGCTTAAGCAAATATAGGTAAAGATTTTTAAAACAGTAATTTTTTGAAACAGTGAAAATGGCAATTATTTTAAAATTTACTATGCATTTAATGATTTATTAGGCAGCTACGTTGGAATATTATTCCATTTTCAAGCTGGCCAGTTAATTTCGGCTCGTCATATAGCTCACGTGAGATTGGTTGAATTTTACGCTCTCTTTTTTTTTCAAATCATTAAAAAATACTAATAAACAATTCATGTTCACAAGGGGCGAAAGTTTAGGGCCAAGAAGTTCGAATAATGGGTCTTAATTATAATATTTTTCAGTTTAATAAATGAATATTAATAATAATTATAATGTATTATGCATATTAATAACAATTATGATGAAACATTAATTTTAATTTATTGAATTTGTTTTATTAAAAATATAATAAATTTTAATAGTAAATTTTAAAAATTATTTCAATGAAGGTGTTATCTCTTTTATCAATGATCACTATTTTTACGTTTCTCTCTCTTTAAATCATTTTTCTCAATTCATTTAAAAAAAAAAAATAAACGTCATTGTTTTTTATGTATTTAAAAAGATATATGTTAGAGAATTAAGAATATTGACATTGACATTGTTGCAACCATCCCAATGGCGACAATGTATCAGTTAAAATTAATCGATAAATATATTGACATATTATATGATTTTGTTATAATTAATAATGTAATATCAAACATTTTAGTCAATAAATACTAAATGGATATCTACAACACTATAATTCATGATTTTACAGCTAAAAATGTTCATCAATTGATTATTTTAATAGTTAATTTTATACTTTTAAGTTTTCAAATTATTTTTAAATGTGAAACATCATGTTTTTGTTAAATGTTTCATTAAGAGTAATAATGAATATGTAATTTCAGAAGTTTTATTTCTTAACAGGACTTCAAAATTTTAAATTTTATTTCCCCCCGTAAACTCCAAAATCCTAGGAACGAGTTTGCGCCTGAGTATCTCATTTACTTGGTTTAAATTATACCGATAACAATCTCACTATAATAACTTTGCATACATCAAAAAAATATATGTAATTCATTATTGAAAATTTGACTTTGAAAATATGATTGGTGTATTTATTTTCAAAATTCTAATGAATTAGTCGGAGCCCATATTTACAGCATAATGCATTTATGTATACAGTGTGGTTTGACAAATATATAAATAGATAGTTTACTTTTTGGACATCAAATAACAATGTGATTATACGTTTGCAATTGATTTTTATTTTTGCTATTTTGAAAATCAAAATGTGAATGACTTATTTTTATTGTTTTCATTTTCGCAAATATTATTATTGAATTACCGATTATTTTCAATGTTTATCCATCACCATCATGACAACTTTCTGATTAATAATATATATATATATATAACAAGTGAATTTAAGCAATTTCAACGTAGAAATATTTTAATTTCAATGTCGGTGATTTGTTATTTTAGCAATTATATAGACTATGAATATATACAGAAATCGTCTAGGAATTTAAACTTTGGAATAGGCTGCATAATTAATTAAAATGAGCTGGCTTTATTGAAAAGCTTATGGATTTCCAAGTTCACGTTTTATTTTTTAGGTTTAGCAATATAACACTATATATAAACATATAAGATGAATGCGTAATACACCTACCAGGATACCACTCTTCAACGTAACAACACTAAACACCTATAGTCATAATAAAATTCAAAAAGTTTAAATATTTTAATGAACTTAGTAAATGTGCATTATTTCTACTTTAAAACTCATTTGAAAAATTATATTTTATTACATATCATTTAAGTAGACCTGTTCGCGAGCCGGCCCAGCCCGAGCTCGCTTCCATGGGTCGGGCTTGGACACGCATTTTTTTAAAAAGCCCGGCCCGAGCCTGTCAAAGCCCGAAGATTTATGGGCCGGGCTTGGTTTTTATATAAATACCCGAGCCCGGCCCGACGAATAATTTTATATATTTATTATATATTTATACATTAAATTTATTATTATTTTAAGATTTTATATTTTATC
>CATIWQ010763745.1:0-22494 GCA_949673415.1 Euphorbia schlechtendalii | reverse complement strand
AACATTATTTACAATAACAAGGAATAAAAATAATTCCTAGGTCAAAAATAAAAATTAAAAAGAAGAAAAGGAGGAACACGAAATAAGCAGCTCTAGGAACTCAGAGGCTTTACCCTTTTGGCGTGAATCCACTTCGACGTATCCATTTGATCCCCGGGAGCGTTCTTCGTTCGTTTTTTGTAGTTTTAGGTGAAAAGGTTGATGTAAAAAAAGTCCAAAAATCTCCGTTTAATTCCTGGATTTTTAATGTAATTTAATTAAAAAAAGATTGTTTTGTTGGAAAGTAAAGTGTTTATTTATCCAAAAGATAATCAGACTCGGGTTCTAAATTGGTTTTAGACCCGAGAATATCTGAGGAATTTATAAGAATTTCAATGAAGAAATTTGATTTTAATGATGACGAAATTTTATAAAAAGATGAAGAAATTTGGGATCCGAAAGTGTTTCTTGATCCGATAAAAAGCTGGAAGAAAATGAGAAATATCGTTTTTATTTTTTTCTTTCTCAAAGAGAGGATTTTTCCCTCTGAATTTTCCGTCCTTGTACTGAAAAAGACCCGACTATTTATAGATGAAAAAGTCCCGCAAAATCCAAAATAAAGAGCCTCGCACGCTAGAGGTCTCGCGCGCGAGACTCCCTCCCGAGGCCTCGCAGGGTTTCCCGCGAGGGTCCCTCTCGAGGCCTCACGCGGCCTGCGCAAGGCGAGGGTCCCTCTCGAGGCCTTACGCGGCCTGCGCGAGGCTCCCTTGCGAGGCCTCGCGGGGAATCCCGCGAGGCTTCCTCGCTAGGCCTCGCGGGGCCTCCCACGAGGCTCCCTCGCGAGGAGGCCCCACGAGGGTCGCTAGGGACCCTCGCGGGAATCCCCGAGAGGGTCGCCTAGGACCCTCGTGGGGAGGCCCCGCGAGGGTCGCTAGAGAACCTTGCGGGAATCCCTGCGAGGGTCGCCTAGGACCCTCGCGGGGAGTGCGGGCTGCCTCGCGCAGCTTTGCGTGAGGCTACCATTCACGAGGCTGTCTCGCGGGCTGCCTTGCGCAGCCTCGTGTGAGGCTGCCTCCCGCGGTATTTTTTTTATATTTTCGTTTTTTTTGTATTTTTTTATATAAAACGTCTTAGGAGGATTCCCATATGAAGATCATCGGATGATCGAAAATCGTGTGATTCGAGGATAAATTTCCCGAAGAGCCGTCATCATTGAACCCGCGAGCTGGTACAAAATCCCGTGTTCACAGACAGACTTCTATACAGGAATTGGATCTTATGCTTTTGCTGGCTAGAGCTTCATCTGCTGTATCTCTGACATGATAGTCCTCATTGCTTTTGTCAGGGAACTGCTGCTTGAACTTTCCCCCTTGGTCTTCATAAGTGCCGATGGGACTTTGGTGATAGCATCTGACTCTCCCTTGAGGTCTTCGTGGTCAAGTTCTGGTTCAGGTTTAGGCTTGTCTTCCTGGAACATCTTAGCTTTGCCTTTGTATTTGGCCAAGCTCGTAGTTATGACTGGAAAATCTTGTTGGGTAGCCTAAGTGGTGGGCTTGCCATCGGTAACCAGGGTGACGAGGATGTCATTCTCGAAATCAAACACGTCATTGAAGATTTCAAAACCAGGGACTTCTTGACCATCCTTGATTAAGGGCTTGGCCTCACCTTTATGATGCCTCTTCTCCTCTATCTCGCATACACTCATCATATTACAAAAGAGAGGCCTCTTGTGCTTGTAGATCTTGCTTTTAATAGTGAAGCTAAGACCAAATCACGGCACCAGCGGGACATGATTGATGACTTTAGTTATGCCTTGGTGTTACTTCCCAGGCCTTTAGCAGGTACATATCTTATGCGTTTCATGATCTTCTTGAGTCCTTGAGAGAAATGGTGATATCTTATAGTGATTTTCCCCCTCTTCTTCCTATTGATCACCATGGCGATTCTAAGTTCATGAAATTCCTCTTTGATGAAGGTTGCTGCCACCATGATGGATTCCTTATCTGCTTCGATGGTCACTAGCTCCCCTTTATGGATTAGCTTGGTCTTCTGATGGAGGGTTAACGGAATAGCTCCTAAAGCATGTATCCATGGCCTTCCAAGAGCAAATAGTAAGAGACTGGAATGTCAAGTACAGTAAACTTGATTTTAGAACCCACACTGTTCACCATCACCTCCATAGTAAAAATACCCACTACTCCTCTCCTAGAGTCGTTTTATGCCTGGACTTCTATATCAGACTTCTCCAACATGTTTTAATTCATCCTTAGGTGAGGGAGGACCTTCAAAGGGCACAGGTTCAGGCGAAGCTGTCACCGACCATAATGCATGGGATACACCTTTCAGGACATTCACCTTGATAAAGAGAGGTCGATTGTGATTTCTATTTTCAGGGTGCAGATCTAAGTCATCGAAGGAAATGGTGGGGAATTTCTTTGCGGGGATACCTTATCCAATTATTGTGCACATCTCTATGATAAACGTGGTTGGAGTCGTGTCCACTCCATCAACTTCTGAACTAATCCCTTCTGATGGGCTATAGAAAAGTGTAGTAACTGCCATATATTGTATTTGGTTTGTGTCCCCTTTAAGTGGTGCACCAAAGGGTCGATATCTAGATCGTCCTCCTCCACAATCGAGGGAAGTGGTGGTTTGACGGAGTTTCTAGAGATTTCCTTGATGGCCGAGTTACGCATCTGGATGGGATTCTCATATCTGAACACCTTTTCATTGTGGGTGATTCACATGATTAGGTTTTCGATGACCCGGGTTTCCGTGGGTGTCTGCCACTGATATTGAGCCTTATCCCGGACCCGTTTAGGCTCTTAGAGCTGATATTCATCGAAGTTTATTGGTTTGGCTCCATACATAATAGTTTCTCCTTCCACCGGACCAACCATGTCCTACGTATTCTATCTCCTCAACTAGAGTATGTAAGCATCTAAATCTATCAGACATGTATCCTAGTCATTGGCTACCTTTGTCACGCCTTCCACTTCACCGGGGGAATCGAATAAATTGAAGGCTAAGGAGCTATTCACATGTTTGCAGTGCTTGATTCCACAGTGCTTATTACGGGATTAGATTGCGAGATCATTTTTAATATGTGACTGGTAGATATCCCTGTTCCCACCATGAGGACTTCATCTTCTTCCTCGTGGATTATCTGATCCAATATATGGTCCTTATGTAGTAATTCCTTGAAAGTTGTGAAGCGATGTATGGTAAGATAATTTTGGTATTCTGGATGGGCCCCTTCGATCATTAACCTCACCAGGATTACCTTTGAGGGCTTCCTCTTAATCACCACTTGTATTGCCATCCATCGGCGAGCGTATTCCTAAAAAGGTTCATACTCCCCTTATTGGCAAGCCGTATAAGTCACTTTTCTTCGTACATGAAGTCCCTTTTAAAAGTCCTGGATATGCTCTTCCAGTCCTTTTTGACTACCTCTAGTTGATTCAAATACTAGTTGCCTGATACACTTGTTAGCGAACAGGGGAAGAAAGTGGTAAGCTTTTCATTAGAGAGTCCCTAGGCTCTCATGAGAGTTTCAAACTTCATAAAGTGGAAGGATGCTGTGTCACTATCTTTGAAAGTGGGCATCCCATATAAATTGACCTGAGAGCAGGAACACGGGACCATCCTAGGGAGCCCTAAAGCCCTTGACCCTTATTCTAGCCGAGCCATGGCTTGATTGGAGTTGCTACCAGAACTGATCATCATTATGAATTCTCCTAAGGCCTTGCTTTGATACTTGAGGACAATTCCACCCTCCTTCTTATGAATCGGCCTTTCTTTAACCTCGACCATCATTTCTTTTCCATCAAGAGATTCTTCGAAAATTCCTTGGACAACTTCTCCTTCGGCAGTGTCTTCAAGGCCCTGTTGGGATTTACTTCAACGATCATCTCCATGACTCAACTTTCTACCATGCCTGATCCCACCATGTTGATTTTTTACATAGATTCCTTGAGTAGCCAGTCCCATCTCGCGACCATGTCGAACACATTTTTCAAAGTTTAGAGCTCCATTGGACCAAGATGTTGCCTGTATGAAGGCTTAGCCCCTTGGATAAGCATCTAGACCAAGACGTACTCTTCTGGCTTGTACGGTATTCTAACTTGAATGTTCATCTAGCACCGAGCATACTTCTTGAAGGATTCATAGTTGTTCTGAATGTAGGCTGTTAGTTCTCTCAAGGTGGGTTTAGTTTTCTCCATATGAACAAAGTCCTTAATGAATTCCTTGGAGATACGTATCCAGTTATACCTTAATATCGCTAGTTGGTTCCCATAACATTCTCCCACAGTCTCGTATAAGGAGCACATGAATAGTTTAGCTAATTCAAAATCAGGGAGTCCTTGCACCCTCATGAAGGTCTTGAATTCTAGAACGTTAAAGGTGGGCGAGTCCATTTCATCATCCACGAGCATCCCACATAGGCTTTACCTAGGACCTAAGCAAGCTCCTTGGACATGAAGACAGGAGGCAGCACTTGTTTCTCTAGCTTGACTTGGCTGTGATGAACCCTTTCCATTGTCAGATCGGGATATCAAATCAAACACATGGAGTGTCAATATGCTTGACCCCACCATCATAACTTCGGACAATTGACTTTGAAATTCTGCATCTATCTTCAGTGCCACCTAGATAAGTTTATCAAAGTCTGCATACAAGCTACCAAGTTCGTCATGTTTTCCTCATTCATCTCCATGTATAAGAAATTGCGTTTGAAGGCAGAAAAGATATGATGCCAATTATCCCTGGTAGAGGGAGAATGGGTCAAGTAACAGTCTCCTGCTATCCCTAAGAGTGAACATGAGAACAAGGTTGCCAACATATCATCCAAGAGTCCTTGAGCTCTCATGAGAGCTTCATACTTAAAGATGTGGAAGCCTGGGGCGTCTTGGTAGTCGTATGCGGACATCCCGCATAACCTGAACTTCGGGTAGTGATAGCTTTCAATGCTTCCTAAGCATGATGAACTCCTCCCTAATTCCAGGTTTATCATCACCCGACGGGGGTCCATCCCTGATCCAATTATAATTACAGACTCTTCCATTTCCCACTCTATGCATTTCCAAACGACATCTCCTTCCATTCCCGAGTCGATCATCCCCACCTTGTCTTCAAACTGAGGAAGGGGGTTTCTTGTCTTACTAGGCTTTAATGCATGCTCAGCTATCACCTGATCGTCTATCAGCTTGCGAATGATCCTTAAGAGGTCCTTGTAATTATTAGTCATGTGGCAGGCCATCACATGGTAATGGCAAAAATTGTTCTTTTCCTCTAGTTTGGGCCAGCCCATGGCTTTATACTCTTTAACTTCCTCAATTCTTGCAATTTGGTGAACAAAAATCCCAAATTAGCACAGTAGGGAGAGATCCCATGATATTCCTCTTTTGGTAGCCGCACAAATGCTACCATCTCTACCTGCACAACTTGCACCATCGCTTGTTTCCCTTTAAGCTGAGAGGAGGTGGGTGTGGATGAGGATCCTCTTTCAGCTTTCTTATACCAAGACCATCTAACTAGTGGGGCCACCTCTACATTCATAGCCTCAATCCTCTACACCTTCTCCGCTTTCACGAACACATCATTGTAGGATGTGAAAATATCCGTGCCCAGGCGATTTTTGTATGTTGGTAATTCCTCATCCAAGAGTTTCGCAATCATCTTGGATAGGCTAAGGCGATCTTTCAACAACACCTAGTATTCATCCACCAACCGTAATAGGGCTTGAATAGTTCACAAGCATCTATTTAACAGCTTCCAGGTTCTGCATCATCATTTTCATTTGGGAATTAAACCCGTATTGCTCCACCAATGCCTTCGATAAACGGTCTTAGTTACCTGAAACTTCTGGATACAAGTTATTATACTAATCGTTAGCAGGCTCGCCTAGAGTGACAATGAATAGCTTAGCCAACATTCTATCAAAAATTCTTCTTACCCTTGTTACAGTTTGATAATTTTCCAGATGATATATGGGTCCCCTTCCCCTTTATACTTCACTAAATCTAGCATGACAAAGTTATCAGGTAACCAATCTTCATCATGCACCACTAGAAGTGTCGGGTAATAGCTTGGAGAATGACTGGGGAGCTGATGTGCATGAGTTGCTAAGAATTTTTGCCAAAGTTCCACCATGTTCGACACCTGAACCTAAGGCATTGTGCCCTCGCTATAGTAGGGAAACCTTGCCTGATAAGGATGAGTGAAGGTCATGGGGGTTGGTGAGGTTGGCCACAAGGGAATGCCATACCTTCGGAGCCAATGGCAAAACTCGACGCACCTACAGAGTGAGGGCCTAACTAGTATTGGTCCACTGAGGGGTTTATCCTTACGTGGAATAGGGTAGGAGCAGTAGCACCATGAGGTCTTTCTGGATTAGAATTAAAGCCAAGAGGAGGGAAACTGGGAGATGGTCGGCTAACTAACATAGTTGATAGCTGAGTGATTGATTCCGGGGGTGGTGCACTAATGATCTAGTGATTAAACTAATCGAATCCGAATAGATGCTATGGCTATGCTACCATGGCTGGCCCGGACTGGTCACTTTTGGAGCTCTTCCCCACTTGAAATGGTTCGAACTACGCTAGACCATTCTTAGTGCCAAATTGAAATATATTGCTCGGAGGGATGTTATTGGGAAAGGATAATAGTCTTTGTTGGTCCTTATATGACTTGAAAACAATCATAGAGGGGGGGGGGGTGAATGCGAATCTTGGTTACTTTTAAAGATTTGTAAAATTCTATTTCACCAAGTTACTTTTTTATATGCATGCTGAGTTACAATATAAAAACTATATAAACTACTCAGCTTCACTGGCTCAGTTTATCTTCAATCTATTGCTGAGTACTCGACTCAGCTTAAGATTGGTTTTTCAAGCAAAATGATAAATAGAGATGAGATGATGTTTGAGTGAGACACAATAAAAGCTAAAAACACAAGTTAAAATTCAACATATGAATTTTATCCTAGTTCAGCCCCGAGCCTACCTCCAATCCCAGGATACCTTTTCCAAGCTTTAATCCACTAGTGTTCACTCCTTACTTAGGCAGAGCAGCCTTTACAACGGGTAGACACAATTTTATAGAAAGTACCTTCCTCTCAAACTACCGCTCAACTCAGTTTGGGTACCACTCAGATTTGAATAAAAAGATTGGGAACTGAATTCAACTTATAGAAATGTTGAATCCTTACAATGTTAAATCTAAGAAATTCTCTCTAATACAAATGAATATGGATTTGATGTTTGCTGATTACTTGATTTTGGAATTTCTTGAAGCTAGGAGTAATTTCGCAGAGTTTCAGCTCTATAAGAAATTCAAGGTGATTCACCAAGTTTGAACATCTACTTCAGTCTTCTATTTATACTTGAAGCTTTGCAAAGTAGCCGTTTCAAACTTTTTGAGGTCGCTGATCTTCAATTTCTCTTCTCTTTATATCTTTTGAATCTTCCCATTGGATATAAATTCCATGACGTATAAAGATAGAAATTTGAAAGTTGAGGTGTGATAAAATTCCATTGACAAAATCTCATTTTGTCTTCAAGAAATTAGGTCGAGAGAGACGCGCGAGAATGCAATGTGGAATCTTCAAATTGATTGAATTGCTAGCGTTGGTAGAGGCGTACAGAGATAGTGAATAATGGTGCATTTCAAATGATTCCTTTTGTCTTGGACTTTAGTGAGAGAATCCCAACATTCCATACTGATAACTTTTGTCTTGTAAGGACCACTAGAAATCTTTCGTAATTTCAGTAACTCAAAGAATATTCAGTCTCTCACAGAATTTGTTAGTAGTACGTGTGTCATTTAATATCTTAGTGTCAAAGAAAACAGCTTTTAATAAATAAGAGCTAACTCAGCATAGCTGAGTTGATATACTTCTAAACTACGTAGTACTCAGCACACACTCTACTTTTCCTACTCTAGCCTAACCTAATTAATTACTCAGCAGAATTGAGTTATTTTCCCTTAAATAAACTCTAGTTAGCTTCATTAATTAAGAGTATACTTAGTACTCAATTAATTTTACCATCCTAAACAGTTTGCTATTTCCAAAACATTAAAGTACTGTGAAGTACTATTAACTTGGGTTTTACAATCTCCCCCATTTTGGATAGATAGCAAACCAGGTAGCAGAAGAAGTTAATTGACTAAATATTTTAGAGATATCAAGAGTACCTGCAAAGCGATGTAAGACTCCCTTATGCTGAGTGACTTCCCTTAGCCAACTTGAACTCCCCCATACTGACCAAGTCTCCTTCAAGTATCTTAACTCACACATACTTAGAGAATTTTTCTTCACTTGGGACTTTGTCTTACTTTAGCTTTACTTCAAATTTGGTCTCTTGTATGAGTTACTGCATAACATTTTCAATACATGGCAAAAACATACATATAACATAAAAGATAAAGTTAAGAAGATCATAATTTGAGGTGTGAACTTGTAACTTTTTATTATTAAAAAAATAGTACATTATTTATGTCTTGAACTAAGATTACATACTGAAGTCCTATTACAAGTTCTTGAAAAATACAAAGAATATGGCCTATACTACTTTCTATGTACAGAAGAGGAAGAGCTAGTAGTCTTGTATTTGTTGGATTTTGGATGTTGCTGCTGAGGAGGCTTGTGATCAAATGGTTACCTTGGAAGAGTTCCCTTATTAAGATTAGTCATTCGGAGAGCATCTTCAACTACCTTCTCCCCCTTAACTATCTAACCTTGCACAATTTGTTCAAGGCAGGTATTAAAAGCATCGAGGGCCTTAAAAATCTCTTGCTGGCCTTTGATCTACGGGGATATCTCTTGCCCCAATTGCTTTTTGCCTTCAATGGTGACAAAGTCTTGATTGTTAAGCTCACCAAGAAGAAGATGGTGACATCTGTAGAGGTATGCTATCTGCTCAAATCCTTGACAAGTGAACTATTAAAAGCATTGAAGAAGACCTTAGAAGTCCATTACAGTTAGTGTGATCTTCACTTGTGCCTCAATATCAAGGACCTTGGGACCTATAGATGATATACACTTTCTAGTGTAATCAATGTCCTTCGCTTCCAGTTCACCTGTCTTCATCAGAGTAACAATGTTTTTCTGCAAATCTTCCACTTTAAGCTTGATGACATTCATCTTTGTGTGAATAGTCATGCCATTCTTAGGCAAAGAGATTCTATAGCAGGCAAACTCATAGTAGGCATGTCTAGAAAAATCTTCCCCATGGCAGATATAAGAAACTTCTAAGAGGAGGAGACTTTATCAGTAATGTGCTCATTAACCTCTCATTTGATGGTATCCATTTTAGTGTAAAGAGAATCAAGGTTGATGATAGGGGCTTATCCATTTTAGAAGAAATTATCTTTAGCAGCTTTACCATTTCATCCTACTTATTATAGTGCATAAGCAAGAACTTGGACTAAGCTTCAACCAGCTCCACTATGTTGTGGCCAACATCCTTGGTAATTTCCACCTCTTTGAAGACATTCTCGATCTTGTGATCGATCAATATTTTTATTTTGGCCTGGTCCTCACCTAGTTTATGGATCTGTGCCACTTGAGTAGCCATATTAGTACTCCAGAGACTCAGTTGCTCAGTGGCAGCATCCACATTACCCTTTATCTTTCTTGCAACAGCATTAGCCTTTGCAGTAGACCTGGGGATAGACGTGATAGCTACCCCAAGCTGGGTTGCAGAATCCATCAACCCTATGAGAATTAGGGCCATCTTATCTACTGGACTTTTAGCACTCTCTTTTGCTAAATGACTTCGAATAGCCAATAAGCTACCCTAGATCCTCTCAAACTCTTCAAAGTATAGAGATTCACTGGGCACACTTGTGTGTTGTTCAAACTCTGGCAATTTTACCTTCTATTTGGAGGATAAGTCTGTTAATTCATGAGTAAGTAACAATTTGCTTACTGCTCCTATTGGTTGCATAAACGGCTTGTAAACAACCATAGAGGGGGGTAAATGTGAATCTTGGTTACTTTTAACTATTTATGATATTCTATTTCACCAAGTTAAGTTTTTATAAGTGTGTTGTGTATGCGTGTTGAGTTGCGATCTAAAAATAGAATAAACTGCTTAGCATCGCTAGCACAGTTTATCTACAATCTAGTGTTGAGTGGTCAACTCAGCAAGGATTAGTTTTTCAAGCAAAAATGAATAACAAAGAGATGATGAATGAGCAGAATAAAGTAAAAGCTAAGAGCGTAAGTTTAGAACTTCAACACCAGAATTTTTATCCTAGTTTGGCCCCGAGCCTACCTCTAGTCCCCGAATACCTTTTTCGAGCTTTAATCCACTAGTGTTCATTCCTTACTTAAGCGGAGAAGTATTTACAGTAGGTAGACATAGTTTTACAAAAAGTACCTTCCTTCCTAACTACCGCTCGACTCAGTTTGGGTACCCTTCCCAAACTGACACTCAAATTTAATTGACAAGATTGCAAACTGAATTCAATTTATAGAAACGTTGAATCCTTAAAATGTTAAATCTCAGGGAATTTCTCTCTATTACAAATAGATTTAAAATTAGAGTTTGCTAATTGCTTGAATTTGGAATTTCTTAAATTGGGAGTAATTTCGCAGAGTTTCATCTCTAAAAGAAATTCGAGGTGATTCACCAAGTTTGAACGTCTGCTTCGGTCTTCTATTTATAGTTGAAGCTTTGTGAAGTAGCTGTTGCAAACTTTCTGAGGTCGTTGATCTTCAATTTCTCTTCTCTTCATATCTTTCAAATCTTCCTGTTGGAGACAGATTCTAGTACGTTTAGAGATAAGAATTTGAACGTTGAGGTGTGATAAAATCTCATTGACAAAATCTCATTTTTTTCAAGCAATTCAATTGAGAGAGGCTTGTGATATTGCAACGTAGAACCTTCAGATTGAATGAATTATTGACATTGGCAGAGACACACAGAGATACTAGAAAATGGCACATGTTAAATGATTCCTTTTGTCTTGGACTTTAGTGAGCGAATCTCGACATTCCGTACTAACACCTTTTATCTTGTGAGGAACACTGGAAATCTTCCTTAATTTCAATGCAATTATTCCTGAAAAATATCTAAGGATATTCTCTTTCTCACAGAATATGTTAGTAGCGCATGTGTCATTCAGTGTCATAGAAATTAGCTTGTAATAGAAAGCTAACTCAGAACAGGTGAATTGATATGCATCTAAACTGCGTAGTACTTAGTACTTAGATTTTCCTACTCTAAGCCGTAACTTAATTAATTATTTAGCAAAAATGAGTTCTTTTCCCTTAAACAACCTCTAGTCAGCTTCATTAATTAAGAGTATACTTAGTACTCAATTAATTTCACTAACCTACAGTTTGCTATTTCCAAAACATTACATTACTGCGAGGTACTATTAACTTGGATTTTACAATCTCCTCCATTTTGGAAAAATATCAAACTAGGTAGAAGAAGAAGTTAATTGAATAAGTAGTTTAGAGATATCGAGGATACCTAAAAGTGATATAAGACTCCCTTGTTCTGAGTGACTTCCCTTAGTCAACTTGAACTCTCCCATACGGAGTGAGTCTTCTTAAAGTAACTCAGCTCCCCCATACTTAAAGGATTTCTCTTCACTTGGGACTTTGTCTTACTTCAGCTTTGCTTCAAGGTTGGTCTATTGTATGAATCCCTGCATAAGATATTCAGCACACAACAAAAACATACATACATCATATTTATAAAGTTAAGGAACTCTTAACTTAACGAGGAAACTTGTAATTTTATTAACATAAAAAATGACTTAGTCAGTACATTATTTATGTCTTGAACTAAGATTATAAACTGAAACCCTATTACAAGTTTTTAAAAACAATTCACAAGGAATATTTCCTATACTACTTTTTATGAATTGAAGAGGAAGAGCCAGTAGTCTTATCTTGATAGGACTTTGGATGTTGCTGCTAAGAAGGCTTGTGATGTATAGGTTGCCTTGGTAGAGATACCTCATTAAGATTCACTATTTAGAAAGGATCTTCAGCTACCTTCTCCCCCATTG
The DNA here is from genome assembly GCA_949673415.1 of Euphorbia schlechtendalii. Classification (NCBI taxonomy): domain Eukaryota; kingdom Viridiplantae; phylum Streptophyta; class Magnoliopsida; order Malpighiales; family Euphorbiaceae; genus Euphorbia; species Euphorbia schlechtendalii. Next base: position 10,485 of record CATIWQ010763745.1, on the reverse strand, counting down.
CTATCTGACCTTGCACAAGTTGCTTGAGGCAGGTATTAAAGGCATCGAGGGCAGCCCTGAAGCTCTCTTGCTGGCCTATGATTTACAGGGATATCTCTTGCTCTAGTTGCACTTTGCCTTTAGTGGTAAGAAAATCTTGATCATTAAGCTCATTGAGAAGATGTTGACATCTAAAGAGGTGCGTTATCTGCTCAAAGCCCTGATACGTGAACTATTGAAAACATTGAAAAAGGCCTAAGAAGTCCATTGCTGTTAATGCTATCTTCAGCTACGCTTCGATGACAAGAACCCTGGGACCAATTAATGATATGCTTTTGGTAGTATAATCAATGTCCTTCGCATCCAACTTTCCCATCTTTAGAAGAGTCTCAACTTTCTTATGCATGTCTTCAACTTTAGTCCTGATGACATTCAGCTTTGAGTGGATAATCATGCTAGTTTTAGGATAAAGTGATTTTGCAGTAGGCAAACTTGGAGTTGACATGTCTAGAAAAATCTTCCCCATGGCAATTACTAGGATTTTCTACGAGGAGGAGACTCTCTCGATGATATGATCATTGACCTCGTGCTGAATGGTGTCCATTTTGTGTGTAGTGAGTTATGATTCACAATAGGGGCTTTATCCAACTTGGTAGAGATATTCTTCAACAGCTTGACCATCTCACCCTGCTTGTTGTCATGGACAAGCAAGAACTTTGACTGGGCTTCTACCAACTTCACGATGTTGTGGTCAATATCCTTGGTTTCTTCCACCTCCTTAAAGACATTCTCGATTTTATTATCAGCCATTCTTTCTATTTTGGCTTGCTCCTCACCTAGTTTATGGACCTGTGTCAATTGAGTATCCATTTTGGTACCCAAAAGACTCAGTTGCTCACTACCCTTTATCTTTCCTGTAAAAGCATTAGCAATCATAGTACACGTGGGGATAGAAGTGATTGCTACCCCAAGCTAGGCTGTAGAATCCGTTAAATCTGTGAGTATCAAGGTCATCTTATCAACCAAACTTTTGGCACTCTCTTTTGCCAAGTGACTTTGAATAGCTAAAACGTTACCCTGGATCCTCTCAAACTCTTTAAAGTATTGAGAATAAATGGGCACACTTGTGGGCTGTTCGAACTCAGGCAAAGGCAATTTTGCCTTAGGTCTTAAAATAAGTCCGTCAACTCATGAGCTAGTAGCACTTGGCTTACTGCTCTATCTAACTCAGTGGTAGTCTTGAGCGTAGGGAATTTCTTCCTAGCTAACTCTATGATTTCCACTAAGAAAGATGCACCAGCCAAATCCTCATGGAGTGGCTCTCTACTGGGTTTAGTTGCTTCACGGGCTATAAAATTTGGCTCAACATTCTGACCACTTGCTTTTCCATGCTGAGCATAGTTCTCAGCATTGGGAACTTCCCTAACCAGAGGGGTTAAGGGTGTAGAGGATGGTTATGAAGAAGAGGATGGTTTAGCAGTATAAGAAGAAAGTTTGGGGATGTTTTGGTTGAGTGGAATAAAAGGTGTAATTTCTGTATAAGGAAGGGTTTGAATTTGATGTTGTACAGGAGAAGGGTGAGAATAACTCGGGGAAAATGAGTCATGACTCTTTGTGGGTGAAGAAATATGGATAGATGAGTTAGTTGTGTTGATAGGTGAAAAGGGGATATGGATAGGAGAATTTACAGTGATTGGAGGAGGAGGAGAATTTACAATTGGTTTTTTAGAATCTATAAGAGTAGAAATTGAGGGATTAGAAAGATTTATAGTAGAATAGGGGATAGGAATTTTAGGAACCTCTTGGTTAGCTATTTGACCCAAGGATAGGTCAGCTTGAGGTTTCTCATACTGAGTTGAGGATTCCTCAACATGAGTGAAAGTGGGTATGGGGATGCTAGGTTCATGAGGATCAGACTCCTCAGGAATGAAGGTAAGGGTTTCTCCAACATCTTCCTCGCTGCTCACCACTTGCACATAGCATTGTAAGGGCCTATTGGTGGTAAAACGCTAGCGTTGGGTGCCTTTGATTTTGGTAAAAACTTCTTGGACCTCAACAACAATGTTAGGACTTAGAGTTTCCTCTTCTCACGATTTCTTGGCCTCGCCTTGCTCCTCTAATTCGTCAGAAAACACCATTTTACTCTTTCTTTGGCGTAGGGCCTCATCAGCCACAGCCACATCTTCAGTTTCCTCTGCTTTTTGCTCAACATGAAGTTTTAACATCGCTTCAGATTGAGTGCGGGTATTTCATCTACCTTCTTTGATGCTAGGGCTGAGCAGGTGCCTCATCAATTTTAGATTTAGCAGGGCTTTTCCCCCTGGCCTTGGAGGAAGCATCCTTCTTCTTGGGAGAGGACGTGGTGGTGACTTTCTCTAGGATGCTTGAAATGAGGGCTTTGTCAGAGTCATTACCCTCATCGAACTCCACCATGAAGCTATCTTCATCCTCCTTTTGGATGTCCACATGTACTACTATTGGTACAAATTTAAGCTTGCGCTTCTGTTGAGCCTTATTATACCTAGTGCACACCTGATTATGAGCCAGCTTGCTGAAATGTGACATTTCAAGTCTCCTCTTTACTTGCAAGACTGTATCACCGGACTCCCCTAAAAACTCAGCGATATCAACTTTCGCTACCCTCAGAATTTCAGTTATGAGGTAACCATAATGATAGACAGTCGTAAGCTTGGTCAAATGATGAAGAATCACCACTGGCCAGTTAAGCTTTTTACCCTCCACCATATGGTAGACCACGCATAGTTCAAAGTATGTGCAACTAGTCAATAACCCAGATTTTGTAGTAGCAGCTTTACCACCAGCTTGTGGCACATTCGAGCGGTCTAACTCATGCCGCTTACTGCTATCACCCTAGAAACATAGTTCGCGGGGAGCTCCCAATCCTACGGGATCACCATGGCATCTTCATCACCAGTTTTGCGAAGCTGAGTGCCTTTTATATACATGTTGTGGATGCTCCCAATCAATCTCACACATATGAGAATAGATTTGCCTCCTTAATCCATCAACAAAACATCTTCAAACCCTTGCATGGTGTAGAGGTTTGAGTAGAAAGCCCTGATGAGACCTGTGATGGCAGGTCCTTCCAACTTCAAGAATTTTTTAAGGTGGTTCTATTTGATGGTTTTGTGCATGGTTTTGTTCCTTAGCAAACCTTCGTACTCCACTTCATAAACTGGACCAAAATCCAGGTTATCTTCCCAATATACCCTTGTGAAAAAGGTTCCTGCTTCAAGGTTTAACTTTTCAGTCTTCCCTTCACCATTTACAATGATTTTCATTATGGTGGAGTCTTTGAGTTTGAAAGTGAATCTAGTAATCACCATTTGAGAGTTTGAAAAAAAAGTATTTGAAAGAAGAAGAGAATTAGGGATTTTAGGGTTCGAATGCACTGAGATTGAAAAAGCAAGTAATCTTTATCTCCTCAACTGTTCACCTTATATAGACTTCAGCAACTCTTTGGGGCACATGGCATTACCTCAACTCAAGATGGAAATGGACGCTAAGATCTGAGTGATTTCAACCACCTCAATAAAATGGTAAGTTTTTGTAAAAACTGTTCCAATTCAAACTCACATCTTTTTGAAAAGGTAGAGATTTGAAATTTAACCATGAACTTTTCCTCACATCGTTTCTTTTAAATATTGACGGTGTTATCCACGTTTCTCTTTAAGACATACTCTTCAACAATTAGCCAAAATTTTGAGAATTTTAGCTTCTTCTTCTTCATTGTGGATTAGCTATTCCAATTAACTACTTCAGTATAGAAAATTGCTCATTTGGAAATGGCTTGGTGAAGATATCAGTGTGTTGTTCCTCAGAAAGAATGTACTCCAATTTGACATATCCTAATAGCACATGATCCCTAACGAAGTGATGTCTAATGTGACATGCTTCATCTTGCTATGCTGAATTGGATTTTTTTATTATCACACATAACTTTGATATGGCTTGACTTTATACCATAATCTTCCAATTGCTTCTTAATCCATAGTAGTTGTGCTAGGCAACTTCTTGCTGCCATATACTCAGCTTCAACTGTACTCAGTGCAGCAGAAGTTTGCTTCTTACTATACCATGAGACAAGGAACTCTACAAGGAAATGACATCCTCCTATTGTACTTTTCCTATCAAGATTGTCTACCTTAGATACAAGACACACATTAGTGGAGCTTGGGGATAAATAAATCATATACACATTATTGATTTGAGGAGCAAATAGAATAGTAGAATAAGTCTTACACTCAATTACTAAGCATCCTCCAGAGTCGAATATAACCTTTTGTCCTTTATCGTAGAGCTAGGCTACACTAAGTAAGTTGAACTTCAGACCCTTGACAAGAGAAACCTCTTCGATTGACGGAGAGACATCGATAGTGCCACTACCTACAATCTTGCCTTTCTAGTTATTTCAAAAATGAACACTTCCATTTCTTTTACGCTCCAATGAGATGAACTGAATTTCATCTCGTGCCATATACCTTGAGCATTCGCTATCCAGATACCACATTTGAGAGTTATCAATGGATCTAAGGCTCACCTGCAAAATATTTACATTTTTTTAAGCACCTGTGCTTTTGAGCTGGGTCCTCCCTTGTTAGCAATGCTTAAGTTTCACCAGTCATACTAGTTGTAATAACCATATTTATGTCTACACATAACAATGGCATGTCCAGCATTTCCACAAAAATCACACACTATTTTGCTTTAGGCTGGCTCGCTTTCTTTTTTTTAGAGGAATTCTCCCTCTTAAAATTGCATGTTTGGTTACTCAGAGGTTAACTGTTAGCTGGAGGAGGAACCCTTTTCTTCTTCAAAGTCGTTATCTCAGCACTCAACTCATCTAATTGCTTAGTGAGTTTGTTGATTAAACATTCTTGATACTCAGCTTTTTCTTGAACAAAGTGGATATCAAGTGATATGGAAGCACCATGTTTTCCAAATCATCACTTCTCCTCGCTAGCTCCTTGATGTTTTTCATTGACTTGTTAGGAAATTTCATTACATCAAAGAGAGCTTGGGCGGATTCTTCCATAGATAAGAGAATTTCAAGAAGTACCTCAACAACAAAATCATTTCCCTTATTAGGCTCAGTTTCGGAATTAGCAGCGGATTGATCTCTACCGATGGAAGATGCTAAGCCTTCGCCCCCTTCAATCTTCAATGGCCATCAGACAGAGGTTAGTAGAATCAGTCACTTCCTCATCAGACGATGATGATTCTTCTGAATCGCTCCAAGTGGTAGCAAGTGCCTCATTCTTCTTGGAGAACCTCTTCTTGAATTTGTCCTTCTTCGCCTTAGGATAGCTGAACTAGATATGGCCTTTCTCTCCACAGCCAAAGCATTTGATATCTTTGGTGTGCTCCTTCTTGGGTCCTTCCTCAGCTCCACACCGGTGCTGAGTTGACTTGGGTTTAGCAGCAAACTTCTTCTTGTTGAACTTCCCATCCTTCTTAATGAAGCATTTGAAACACCTGGTCAGAAGGGCCATTTGCTCATCAGAGTCGTAGCTGGTGGACTCATTAGATGAATCAGCTTTCAGGATAATGGCTTTTCCCTCTCTCTCCTTTCCTTGACTCCTCTTGGAATCATTAGAATACTTCCCCAGAGACATCTCATGAGTTAGCAAGGTGCCTATCAGCTCATCATAATTGTAGTTCTTCAGGTCATGAACTTCTTCGATGGCGCTCTTCTTGGAGTCCCACTCTAGATTAAGAGTGCACAAAATCTTCTTTACAAGCTCTTCTTCAGTGAACTCCTTCCCAATCTCTTCAGTTCATTAATGATGTTAATGAACCTGGTATTCATGCTTTGAATACCCTCACTGGTGCCCATGGAGAACATCTCATACTCCCTGAGAAGTGTATAATTACACTTATTATCATATTAATTTTGCACATTAAACACTATAATTTAAGTCATTTTTTTACTTCATATAAAAGATTTCACGTGGTATGTAGTTGTTTTTTGATGCAAATGCAGATACTAGGTAAATCTTGGGACTAAAATGATCTAAAGTGGAATTCTATGAAAAAAGAGTGAAAAGGGTGTAAAAAGATGCGTGGAACTTAAAGAATTGGCTTAGGATCGAAGTTGTCAAAGATCGGTGAAGTTGCAAGGAGAATTCTAAAGAAAAATACAATTCACGGTCGCGACAACCATTCGTGGTCGCGACCTATTCTTCTTCAAAATAGAATTCTTCCACTCAAAGATTCACGGTCACGACTTGTATATCACCGTCATGACTTGGATGGTTTTCTAGTTTTATCTTCTTAACTACCAACCACCAAATAAGCATGATCAACCGCCATAAACCGCCATCAACTACCAATGAATAGACACTTATCAGAAGTCAACCAATCATGAAAAGGTGCCTATCCATTGTGGATTAGATTGAAGCTTCTCAACCAATCGCAATGAAGTGATGCAATCATTCACCAACGAATGCGACTCTTTGTTTGGATAGATGCAACCCTTCGAACTCTATAAATAGGGCTCTAAAGTTCACAAATTTCATGCAGTGGATGTGGCAAGAAGACCAGGGTTAGATATAGTGTGTGTATAGATAGAGAATTCGCTACATTCATAAGTGTTAGCTAGAAAATGTTTAAGTGATTTGAATCCTTGTTTCGATCACTAGATTTCTCTATATTCTCAAGCGATTGTTGTATAAGTGTACTTGCAAATCACGTATCAATAAAAATTTTCGTTCTTCAATATTCGTTTGTTCGATATTCACAAAGAATAGCATCCTAGCCAAGGTTCTGTACGGGCCGATACCGAATTCAAAGTAGACGCAGGAATTGTGGGAATTGATGACTCCCATTAAAGAGTGGATACGGTTTGATCAACTTTAGCTTTCACTTGCGTACCTTACAACTTTGCTTTACTTTTTACTTATACTTTCTATTTTGAAGTTTATGATATGTCTACGTATCATAATGCGTATTTCGTGTTAAGTCTTTTATATTAATTAAGTTACATGCGTTGGAGTTAATTTTAAGAGTAGTTTCGGGGTTAACAATATCGTGCATAATTAATGGATCTGTGATATAACGCTGTTTAGTGAGCCAATATTTTTGGAATGGTAACTTGCTAAATGTGGCTATGGGAGAGCGACCTGTGCTAAGCATAGTATTGATGTTGTCCAGGTTTATATAATTGTCTTAATTCATTTACGCTAGGTTTAGAAAAGTCATTTCATATGTTGCTCTGTGGCGAATAATTGAACATCTAAGTGTTTTGAACTGAGTCTGTTAGATTAATATAGTGAATCGTAACATCTTTGTTGAACTTGCATGTTTTCTTTGCTATCCTTATTTCGTAGGGAAAATCTATATATTTAGATTCTCTAATCTTTCATATCATTATTAACTCATTCTTCATTCTAATCCTCCCAACTAAAATCCAAAAATATTTTATTTTTTTATTCTGTCTTCCTTATTGATCTTTAGAATTGGTTCCTTCCCTGTGGGTTCGATATCTTTTAAAACTACATCGTAACTGTATACTTGCAGTTATAATCATTTTTCTATTTGATAAGAGGCACTGACAAAACCTATACTTTATGTGAACAAGTTTTTAGAATCATTAATATATAGCGAAACTCATTGCGTAAAAGTTATTAAACTTATCAGTAGAAAAGTGGCGAACAAGTTTTTGGCCCCGCTGTCAGGGAAGGCAATAGCATTGTAAAGATCAAATTTGCAAGGGAAGGCAAGTGCGTTCTAGAGATCAAATTGCCGAAGAACGGGCAATTATATTTAATATGTTTGTTTTTCTACGTTTTTATAGGTGCAAGTCTAAAAATTGAAGAAATCTAAAGAATAAAGAAGATCGCGACTGTGATAAAATTCACGCTCGTGAATATTGGATATCAAAACATTCCATTTCTATCGTTAAGGAAGTCATGATCACGACAGGCCTTCGCGATCGCAACATGGGCCCTGGATTCTCCTTCTCAATAAAAACAGGTTTATTCTTTTCTTAAGTTTTTCTTTTTTCATTTTTTAGACTAGCTTTAGTTTAGATTTTGATTTTTTATTAAATTTCTCACAATGAGGACATTGTGTTCTTTAGTGTGGGGGACATTTGTAAAAATCATGTAAAATCCAAAAAAATTGAATAAAATAAAAAAATCGAAGAATTTGAAAATTTTTCTTGATATTTTCTTCAATTATACATTATCATTTCTTATACTTTACTAACATTTGTCCAAAGTTATTATGAGTGATAGGTATTTACAAGTTTGATGTTAGTGCACAACATTTTTCAATTTGGCAAGGATGAGTGGTGAGTAACATTCGAAAGCAACATTCCAAGTAAGTTTCGATATATATTTCGATGCAACATGAATTAGTATAAGTTATATAGTTTTAGTTTAATGCTTCCGATAAGTTTAAGTGGAGCAATATCTAATGGTATTCTTATGATGAGTTTTATATGCAAATTTCGAATAAGTCCTTTAAGTATTAAGTGTGTTTAAAGTGTTAGGAAACTGTAGCTATAATACTTTGAAAATGATCAATAAAGGAAGAGGGTATTAAAGAAAAATCAAAAGAAAAAGAGGATAACCAATGAGTTATGCAAAAGGTGAGGAATGGTAAGAAGCAGAAACTGCAACCATTCATTGAGTGAAAAAAGAAAAGAAAGCATAGCACTAAAAATTGGTGCAAAGTACAAAGTACTTCAAAAATATATGCTTAAAGGAAAAAAATGAGAGAGTGGTATGGAGCATAAAATGCAACCACTGAAAAAAGGGGAGAGTAGTATGGAGCATAAAATGCAACTACTGAGAGTGTTTTAGCATCCTAGGTTACCTAAAAATGCCTTGAGAGAAATTAATCAATGTGTGCTTTCTATGTCTTTTATACTTTATACTATGCTTAAGAGAAGGTAATATTCGACTATGCATATAACGCTTATATGAAGATGCGATTCGGTTGACTCTCCATTAAGAATAAAGGCATGCAACTAGACTATATAAATTGCACATTACTAATCTATGGGAAATATCGAACTTCTACTTGAAATCTTTTGCAATGTGGAATGTGGTACTCACTGCAATAGTCTTTCGCCAAATGAGGTACAAACTTGTTTACTAATTCATACACTTCTGTTGAATTTACCTTTAGGACAAGGCAAAAGTTAAGTGTGGGGGTATGATAAGTGTATAATTACACTTATTATCATATTAATTTTACACATTAAACACTATAATTTAAGTCATTTTTATACTTCATATAAATGATTTCACGTGGTATGTAGTTGTTTTTTATGCAAATGTAGATACTAGGTAAATCTTGGGAGTAAAATGATATAAAGTGTAATTCTATAAAAAAAAGAGTGAAAAAGGTGCAAAAAGATGCGTGGAACTTAAAGATTTGGCTTAGGATAGAAGCTGTCAAAGACCGGTGAAGTTGCAAGGAGAATTCTGAAGAAAAATGCAATTCACGATCGCGACAACCATTCGCGATCACGACATGTTCTTCTTCAGAATAGAAGTCTGCTAATCAAAGATTCATGGTTGCGACTTGTATATCGCGGTCGCAACATGGACGGTTTTCTAGTTTTATCTTCTTAACTACCAACATCCACATAAGCATGATCAATTGCCATCAACCACCAACGAATAAACACTTATCAGAAGTTAACCGATCATGAAAAGGTGCCTATCCATTGTGAATTAGATTGAAGCTTCTCAACAAATCACAATGAAGTGATGCCATCATTCACCAATGGATGCGACTCTTCGTTTGGATAGATGCAACCCTTTGAACTCTATAAATAGGGCTCCAAAATTCACAAATTTCATGCAGTGGATGTGGCAAGAAGACTAGGGTTAGATATAGTGTGTGTATAGATAGAGAATTTGCTACGTTTATAAGTGTTAGCGAGAAAATGTTTAAGTGATTCGAATCCTTGTTTCGATCACTAGATTTCTCTATATTCTTGAGCGATTGTTCTATAAGTGTACTAGCAAATCACTTATCAATAAAAGTTTTCATTCTTCAATATTCGTTTGTTCGATATTTGCAAAGAATAGCATCCTAGCGGTGGTTCTGTACGGGCCGAGATAGAATTCAAAGTAGACGTAGGAATTGCGGGAATTGACAACTCCCATTAAAGAGTGGATAAGGTTTGATCAACTTTAGCTTTCACTTACATACGTTACAACTTTCCTTTGCTTTCTACTTATACTTTCTATTTCGAAGTTTATAATATGTCTATGTGTCATAATGCATAAATTTCGTGTTAAGTCTTTTATATTAATCAAGTTATATGCGTTGGAGTTAATTTTAAGATTAGTTTCGGGGTTAACAATATTGTGTATAATCACTAGATCTGTGATATAACGCTGTTTAGTGAGCCAACATTTTTGGAATGGTAACTTGCTAAATGTGGCTATGTGAGAGCGACCCGTACTAAGCATAGTATTGATGTTGTCCAGGTTTATATAATAGTCTTATCTCGTTTGCGCTAGG
>CATIWQ010763734.1:0-33123 GCA_949673415.1 Euphorbia schlechtendalii | reverse complement strand
GCTTCAAGTATTGGCTAAAAACACTCTCACCTAACATTTATGAACATTTATATATTAATTCGACAAAGCTTCTTTTTATGTTAGTTTCAAATAACTAACACTTTCTACTTTAAACATCAGTTGAAAATATTATATTCATAGTAGAAAAAGCAGTCGATTATACCAAAACAACATAAAGTTACACTGGATTCACTGATGTAAAGAGAAGAAAATAGCGAAAGACTTTCAAAAAAACAACATTCCACAAAATACAATATGATTGTGGATATAATTATGTACTTGAGAAATCAACATTTCAAATCCTGAACAAATTATAGCTCCAAAAAATAAAACATCAATAAACCCATGGATGATGTGTTTATGAGAATGATTAGATCATGGGATACCATAAAAAATTTACAATAAATGCAATCTATTAATTGCTAACAACAAATTAAAAGAATATAGGGAGATTCAATGCACTTACGTATCTCTTTATAGCATTTGAAAATATAATAAATTTTCTATGTAATAGATATAAAAAATCAAGAATAAAAGAAACATCTAAGCAAAATCAAAAGGAAGAAGTGTGATGAACCTGCAAATTTGAAGATAATGAAAATAGTAGAGAGCAGGAGACAGAGGCGCACTCCTTCATCTCCGTTTTAAACACGATCAGCCACCAGAAACGAGAAGCGAGATTAGAACTGAAATTGCTAAGGTCCAGATGATTCAGAGAGATTAAATTTTAAGTTTGAGAGAGGGATTTGGAAGCGAACAAGATTGAGTTAAAAAAATATCAAGTGATGGAGATTAGAGAGGCGTTAGGGTTCTTTGATGTTTTGGAAGAGGGGAATCTCAGTGAATGAGATTAATCATAAGGAGGGAATTTTTTTATTAAATTAAAAGGAGGGAAATTTTGATGAATAGCGCATGGGAGATTTAGAATTTTGGACTTGAGGGAAATCAATTAGTACCATTGCAATAGATTAAGAATTTACCCATTGCAATTTACCAAAATAGTAATCCGTGAAAATATATATTATAATTAAAATATGAATAGGCATTGTAATACCACTTTTGCCATTGCAATAAGGCTAACCGTTGCAATTAAGCATCACATTAGCTTAACTATTACAAATTGATGTTGCATTAGCCTCAACCGTTGCAATATACCATTACATTAGCATCAGTCTTTGCAATGAGCCGTTGCATTAGCCAAAACCGTTGCATTTGAGCTTTGCATTTGAGCAGTTATGTAGTAGTGTATATCCTAAACAGTATATGTTATTGATTTTGTATTATTGAATTTTCTTATTTGAACTTATACGTAAATTACCCTCTTACTAACAACAACCTTCTCTCTTAATTAGTTTGAATTTTTTTACTTTAAACGATAATATCTCTCAAACCATTAATTTTTTTGAAATGATTCCTTATAATATTTTGTTTATATCATTTTTAGTATAATATGAATTGTACCACTTTTAATTTTCAATTTTTTTTGGTCGAATATATATCGAATTTGATCTTGTTTTAAAGATAAAAATGAAATGAACAAAATTTTCTAAGGAATCGTTTCGAAATATTAACGGTTTGAGAGATAAGGTCGTTTTAAGTTAAAAAATTCAAATTAATTAAGAGAGAGAATGTTGTTGTTGATAAGAATTGATATATTTACAATTAAATCTAATTAGTTAAAAATTTCTTACAATTAGTGATAATTTTCCTAAATTATATTTTTCTATTCTTGCCTTTGTGAAAAAAAACCCTAAAATGTATTAAAAAAACCCACTTGACCCTTAATAATTTCGAACCTAAGCTGAAATCAGGTTGATATAAGAGGGCAAAACCAAGATCAGTCCAAGGCCGTCAACTAAAGAATCACTTGATGAGACACTGCAATTATGACCGTCAGATTCTGATTGTAATATAACCCTTCTACTTTTTCTCATTCGAAGTTTTCACACACTAAATATTTCTAGCTTTCTAAAGTAAGTATATCGGTATTTTGGAATTTTTTTAAATATATAGGTCCCGTTTATTTGCAAGAAAAATGTTGTGCAAGGGAAAATAATAAGCATAAAAATAACAATTTTCCTATGTTTGGCTAGTAAAATATTTTTTTATATTTGTTTACAATTTTGACAAATATTTTCCAACCACAAATTTAACTATACAAAATCCTAGTTAACTTACACACACATATTGTAAAATATGTGAAATATAGCATAATAATTATTATGTAAAAATTAAATTATATTAAGTATAAATTACATTTTTATATAAAAACAAATGTATATGGAGGAGACGAATTTGATGGTGACAGTGGAGGTAGTGGTGATGGAGGGTGGAGGAAGTGTGGTGGTAATATTGGTAAAGGAAGAAGTGGTGGTGGGTGGATTAGGTGGTGGTAGCGATGTTGAAGAAGAAGTGGTGGTGGGTGGTGGTGACGGTAGCAATGTTGATGAAGAAGTGGGTGTGTTGGTGTGGGTGGTGGTGACGGTAGCGATGTTGAGGAAGAAGTGGGTGTGTTGGTGTGGTTGTGGTGGAGGGAGGAGTGGTGGTGGCGACGCCGAATGAAGGAGGTGGTGGTCGTGATGACGATAATAAGGTGGAGGAAGTGATGAATGTGTGCATGTGGGTGGAAGAAATGGTGGTGGTGGTATTGAAGGAAGTGGTAGTGTCTGGGTGGAGGTGGTGGTGGCGGTGATGGGTGGAGATAGTGATGGATATGTTGGTATGGTTGGAAGAAACGAAGGTTGTAATGGTGGAGGAGGTGAAGTAGACTAGCAAGGGAAAGTGCTTTTTATCTTTTTTGTGGGAAAACATTTTTCATTATTTACACTACATTTTCATGTTGACTTGCACAATATTTTCCTTTAATTTATTTTTCAAATCAAATAAACGCAGGAAAATTCGGAAAATATTTTCATTTCCTGAAAATAAACGAGACCATAGTTAATATTATTATTCGTCAAGCTGGCTTTATTAATTTAAAGACATCCTAAGTCCGATCCATCAAAGCTCGGATCAGACTTAACTAAAAAATTACCATCCAAGCCTATCCTATGTGAGTGGTTTCAGGCCGCGCCCGTCGGGGGCCCATTTAGTGAACAAGTCTAAAATCCTAAAACGATGCTTGACTTAACTAATTATGACGTTTATGTAATACAAAATTAATTTTACATCTTATTTTTTTTATTTTCTCGAAACTATTCCTAATACTTTACTTTTATTTTGATATTAGGTTTCTTTACATGCTATTTTTACATTTTTTATTTAACTTTATCAAAATGTGCACTTATAATGAAACTACTCACTAATTGAATGTAGCTCAATTGGTACATATTTTAAAGCAGGGGTGTGAGATATTAGACGAAATCAAACACCTTCAAAAATTGGTATTTAATAAAAAAATTAAAACTACTCATACTTGTGATATTTTACATTCCTTTTTCTTTTCATTTGTCCATTTTATGCTACTGCAAGATAATAATGTAATAAAATGTTCAAAAGTAAATAAAAGTTACAATTTATTTGTGAAATACTTTAAAAATTAGTATTTGTGATCAATGATTAAGAAAATATTATAAAAAACCATATAGAATGTCAATAATTTTGATTAAAAAGACTTAATAATGGACAAGTAGTTATAATAATGGAAAATGCAAAAAACAAAAGCACATGAAATATTTTTGGGAAGTAATTATATATTCATAAAACCGATTTAGTTGAACCAGAGTACAAAATTTTAATAAAAATAGTTGATGAGCAAAAATGAATTGAACTGAATGATTAACAATTATTTATTTGTAATAAAATTCAGCAGACCGGTTCAGTTTAATTGGATAAGTTCGGTTCGAACCAATTAAACCAAATTTTCATCCCTCGTCATCAATAATTATACCGGTAAGGAAAGAACGGTACGGCCACGACCAATTTTCAACACTCCATCTTACCGAAGAAGCTCAAAAGCTTGAAGTTCCATGGCCAATAATCCCTCGCAGCTTCTTCCATCAGGTCTCTCCTTTCATTTTCCTTTAATACTCTCCCATGGTTCTCATTTTCTTTCTGATTTTCTCGAGAAAACGCAATTGATTTTGTTTTTTTGAATTTTTGCAGAACTAATTGACAGGTGCATAGGGTCCAAAATATGGGTGATAATGAAGGGAGATAAGGAGCTTGTTGGCACTCTCAGAGGCTTCGATGTCTATGTCAATATGGTCCTCGAAGATGTCACTGAATAGTATGCCCTACTTCCTCTCCTTTTTGTTTATTTCCAATTAGGGTTTATGTGAACGCGTTTGCCCATACGAATTCTATTTGATTGTCAATTCAAGTGTTTGAGCTTGCTTATTCAAAGTTTTTCGGTCTGTCTAGTAGTTTGACAAGAGAATCAATTTTATATTGATTTTAAGTCTTGTAATGGTGATTAGGGTTTAAATGCATTCCAATTTGTAAAACGTTCATTTGCTGCTGCATTTGATTTTGATTGTCTGATTTCGTTCTATATCTGGGTTCACGTTTTTCCGCATTTTCTTTGCAGTGGTATTTTGTGTTTTGGATTCCTTGTGATATTAATACTTTACTGCCATTGCAGTGAAATCACAGCTGAAGGACGTCGAATTACGAAGCTTGATCAAATACTATTGAATGGAAACAACATTGCCATTGTAAGTAATCCAAACGTTTTCATGTTATTATTTCCATTGTAAGCTTGATTAAATACTATTGAATTTCATATCTTTCAAATATATTTTGTGTAAGCTTACTGCTAGACTTTGAAATACCAATGTAACCTTTTAACATGTGCTCTTGGAAATGGACTAATATTAAGTTTATGATGTAGCTAGTTCCAGGTGGATCCCCTGATCCAGAATAAGATAGCACTGTTCCGATTTCAGACAACATTCTCAGTTTTATCGAGAAGATCGGTGAATCGTAGTCGCCTTCTGTAATTTTTTCCCAAGTATTGATATTTCAAATTATTATGCGAGACAAGATTACAACGGAGGTTGTTGATTTCAGAGTATTTAGTTTGATTCATATAGCAATTGAACTCATCACTTTTAATTATTGCTCTACTGATTGAAATTGATGTTTCATGGAGAAAAGTTAATTACTTTCACTCACTATAACTCTGCAGTACAGGAGAATGTATGTATGTATATTGATCCGACTTGTGAATCGCCGTTTTATTTAATACAGATGAAAAAACGTAGCAAGGTGAATAAATGTCAAACACATTCTCATTAAAATAAATACTCAAATAAGGTACGATTAAGTAAAGTTGAAGTGCCTAAACAGCATCCTTAGATAAAAGCTGGTTTTTCACCTGAGTTGTTCGAGCATTGCATAAATCATCGACACAATCTCCCCTTTCGAAAACCGCCGCAGCTCCCATTCCAGTGCCTGCAATTTTAACATTACAATATGTTCAAAAAACAAAGGAGAAACACAATTCTTCAGTTTTCATTGAGAGAAATGTAAACACCTATGCACATCGAGATAACTCCAAAGCGGCTGTCTTTCCCGCGACGCTTCATTTCATGCAAAAGAGTTGCAACACAACGAGCTCCTACATGAAGATTAACGAGTAATTATTTTCAGGCAATATATCGAGACAGACAACATAATGTAACATAAGACATTTAAAAGTACCTGTAGCGCCCAAAGGATGCCCGAGAGCAATAGCACCTCCATTGACATTGACTTTTTCAGCATCGAGCTCTAGTTTCTTGCAGCAATATACGTATTGCGACGCAAATGCCTGATACAAAGAACAGGTAAAATCTATTCAACTTGTCGATTTTGTAATATTAGTGCTACCCATATAAGATGAAATTTTTGTTCTTGCTACCTCGTTTATTTCGAACAAGTGGATGTCGTTGAGCTGTAGTCCAGCCGCTTTTACCGCAGCAGGAATTGCAAAAGCTGGACCAATTCCCATCACAGCAGGATCAACACCAACAGCAGCAAAACTCCTGCAAAAAAAGAACAAATTCGATGAATCCATGAAAACTTTCAATTTTTTGTTATATAATCTACTTAGGGCCCGTTTGGTATTACTTTTCAAGCTGTTGCCCCAATAAATTACTCTCACAAACTCTTTTTATAGAACTACATATTTTGGCTTTAAACGTCGCATTTTGATCCTTCATACCATTTAATTAGGAACTGTCTGACTTGTTTTTTTCCAAAATCAAATCTGCTACTTGTAGGAAAAGCTTGAAAATGAAGCTTTTTAGAAAAGCAGTTTGAGAAAACACAGCTAAACTAGCTCTTATAAGAAAGAAAAGGGGGTACCTGAATACACCGAGAATCGGTAGTCCTTTCTGCATAGCGACACTTCGTTTAGTTATCAGAACTGCGCCGGCACCATCACTCACCTGGCTAGCATTACCTATGATATAATTACAGTTACATGTGATGTCAGAAAAAAAATTTTGAAAAAAAATTTACGGGGCCTAATACATCAAGACACCTGAACTTGTCCTAAAAACCCATTTGCCCCCCTGAACTTGCAAAAAATGTATCAGTTTACCCCCTCAATGCCACGTTGCATTATTCCAGAAGCTAACACATGGCATTGAGGGGGCAAACTGGTGCAATTTTTGCAAGTTCAGATATTATTAGGAACCTTTAAAAGTTTAGGGGTCAAATGGGCGTTTAGGGACAAGTTCAGGGGGGTCTTGATGTATTCGACCAAAATTCATTGGATGGAAATTGTGGCGATTTTATATACCCGCAGTTGTGGCTCCATCCTTTTTGAAAGCAGGCTTTAGTTTCGATAGGCCTTCTATGTTTGTTTGTGGCCGAATTCCGTCATCCACAGAAATAGTGACAGACTTCTCTTCACCAGTTTTTGGATCCACAATCTTCGAAACAACAATCGTAAGGCATTTAAACAAAGGCGAAAATGAAAGTAGAAAAACTTGAAGAGTTCAATTTTATTTGTTTACCTTTGTGTAAACTGGAATGATTTCATCTCTGAATTTACCGGATGATGTGGCAGCAGCTGCCTTCCGATGAGATTCAACCTTTACAATGATTAAGATTTCAGCAACTATACCAAGTATAGAAAACAGGGCTTAGCGTTTGAGACAACTTACAGCAGCCTGGTCTTGCTCTAGCCGTGTTACACCATAGCGCTGTGCAACATTTTCAGATGTGATACCCATAGGAAGGAGGCAATCTCGCGCTTGCACAAAGCTTTCAACCTATATAGCAAACACAAATCAGTTCAAACATTATGGTTCACAAAAATTTCTCAGCTTTCGAAAGAAATTTTAAATGACAAAAGAAGACGGATTAGTACTCGAGGGTTGAGTTTGGGAACCCTTTCGATGTTATCCACTGTCATGCACTCCAATCCAGCTCCGATACCTTATATTAAGAAAACCGAACATGTAAACGAAATGAAGAAAATAAAGACAGATGGTCCGGAATTAATGATTGCTCTTAGTCTCTTACCAATGTCATAAAATCCAGCTTTTATAGAAGCGGCAACATCAGCAACTGCTTGTAAACCAGATGAGCATTGCCTGTTAACTGTTCTGATAGGGATGGTTTCTGGGTTCATACAAACGGACTATTAATCAAAGAGTAACATAACCATAAAGTGCAAATACATCATGCAGGCCCCTGAACTTGACTCAAATCGCCAATTGCCCCCTAAAATTTTAAAAGGCCTGCATTACCCCCTTTCAATTTTCAAATGTGCATCAGTTTACCCTGAACGCCACATGTCATTTTTTGGTCGGAGAGAGAGAAATGACATCTTTGAAAAGTCAAACGAACCAGAAGCTGACACGTGGCGTATTAGGCGATTTGAGCCAAGTTCTAGGGGATAACGAAGTATTAGGAGTACTCAGTGGAATTCAAAAAATTTATACCAGGGAAACCGGCGTAAAAAGCAGCCATCCTGCACTCTGTTGCTCTTTGCGAGCCAGGGGCGAGGACTGTGCCGACAACTATGTCTCCCACTTCGCTTGGATTCACATTTGTTTTCTCTATCACTGCCTGCAATGAAGTTACAACTCGTTAGCAAACACAGAAATCGATCCAAAAGAGTGAAATCGTTTGTTTAGTAAAGGATAACTAACTGACCTTCAAAACCGAGCCAAGTAGATCATCAGGATGGGTGTCCTTGAAACCGCCACGCTTGGCTTTGCAAATGGCAGTTCGATACGCACTGTTTTCGGGGAAATTTAAACACAAGAGGTTAAACATGATGGAAAACAAAACACAAGAAGAAACGAAAAAGGCGAGTATTTGATGAACATAGGAACTTACGCCACAATCACAATATCATCACCAAATGCAGCTGTTCTATGATATGCACCACTGTTATCACCACCAGCACAAATTGAACTCTACCAAAAATAAAAAGAACATCCCAAAAGTTGAAAATCCTACCAAAAATTTGTGTTCAAAATATCTATGTATATTATAGCAAAATTTCAACTGCAAACAAGTATCTAAACCCTAGATCTAAAGTCAAACAAACAAAAACTAAAGGATAAAAAAGACAGTTAACTCAAAAATTCATCATCACTTAACCGATCAAATAAGGCTAAAAATGGATTACGAACTTACAGAGATAAAAGGGGATTCATTGGGCTGAGAAGAAGAAGTGGGTTGGAAATGACCAAGCAGAACTTTCTGTCTGTTTAAAGCTTTATCCATTTCAGGGATCTCTGATTACAAGCCAGATGAAGAACTAGGTCTTCTCCAAAACGATGAAATATGGAAGAGGGGAAGATGGATGAATATAAAGTCAGAATCTGTTGACCAATTTTATTTATGAATGGATCTGAAATAGTGATAATCAAAGTCTAGGCTGGACTGCATATGATGGGTTGTTTCTGTGTAAATTCATATCACGTTTTCCACATTCACGTTCCAATTTCCTTTTTTTTCTTTGCTAACAAAAGCAAAAATTAAAATATCTATGCGCACACAATACCAACCAAGAGCACAGCTTTGGTATAAAATACTAGTGGTTGACTTGACATGCTTGTTTGAAACATAAATTTTTTTTTTTTTTTTTTTTTGCCCTTTTGAGTGAAAAATTTACAAAGAAGGTTGTTAGTGTGATATACTATGGTCGGTTTAATCGAGAATAAAGTGACAATATATGAAAGTCATGGTCAACCATTAAGTGCAATGTTATTTGACTGATGGCTTTCTCGTTTTAAATATGTATTTGAATAAAAAACCCTTTGAGACCCATAATTTTTGGATTTTCATGCAATTTGTTCATAAAGAGTTCTTTGTTAAATCCTACTTGAAGCCTTTAGTTTAGGTCTTTAAAAAATAAAGAATCAGCAGATTTCTACGCACAAATAAGAGCTTACAACCCGTCCAATAATCAAATCATCAAAAGTCCCAAATTGATTGCAATATTTTTAAATCGTAAACCAAAAACATAAACGTTATATAGTATAAATTTTATAAGCAAATTTAGAAACCACATATAAACATTTATATTACTTAACATAATTTGAATTTTTTATGCACCCGTTTCAATATAAGTTTATATGTTACTTTTCATCGGAATTGGACGAGTTGTTATTTGTTCTCAAAACTTTGACAACCATTGTTCCAATAGTTTATTTATTGGTTCGGTACATTTGGACCTAATAGAAGATATAAAGAAGAATTTTTTGTTAGCTTTTATATATATATGGATTTTATGAAGATGTTTGATATCGAATATAAAATCATCTACCTTCACTTTGGAAAATATACTAATTGAGAATGTTTTTTCGTTAGATTTGTCGTGTTAAAACTAGACATCTTTAATCGCAGGGCTGGGTCAAGTTGAACCGATGACAATTTAACTCTTTCCAGACTCAACCTATGTGAGTCTGGTTAGGTAGAGCTTGGGGTTTAAAGTTTCATTCTCAAATCCAGCCTAACCCACCCATTATATAATATAATTTTTTATTATATATATATATTATTTACAAATTCATAATATATAAACATATATATTTTATTAATGAAAAGTATATTCAAATCAAACCATATGAAAGATGAAGGTATATTATGAGAATGTACATAAAGAGGGGTGGGGTTCATGATCCCACACTTTTTTATAAATAAATAAATATTATATTATATATAACACTGCTATAATTTTTTATTGGAACCCACACTCAACGTAAATAACTCCAACATCCAACAAAAGTAGTACAAGTTGGTTAATAAAAAAAAAATAGTATTATAAATCATGACTTATCATCTTCCTTTTTATTCTTCAATGCCTATTTCAGTTCGCCAAAAAGCATAATAAAACACAGAGCTTCAAAACCTCAACAGACCTCTTTTTATTATAACAAAGCAAATAATTGAAGTTTTGGATTTTAAAGGTAATAAAATCAAGGCTTTATGCTTACCACCCTGAACTTTGAAATGTGACAAATAGTCACCTGTACTTGTCTAAAACACGTTACTTTATTCCCTCGTAAAACTATCGATTTCAAGAACAAGAAGATGAAAATGACGGGCCAAGAATTGATACAATATTATGATTAATTGAAGAAAATATTTAGAATAGAGATGAAGTTTTGAAGAAGATGAAGAACATGTATTAGGGATTTTGAATGGTAAAAATTAGAATGTTAGGGATTTTTTTTATTCATTTTCTATTTCATCAACATACTTCACGCGTGTGTATTTTGATGGTCATTCACGTAGCAAGCCAAGTCAGTACAAGGGGGTAAAGTGACTCGTTTTAGACAAGTACAAGGGGCTTAACTGTCACATTTCAAAATTCAAGGTGACAACAACCTTTTTTTAACAAGTTCATAGGGGTTTAGATGCATTAAGGCTAAAATCAATAATTGTTTTGTTTTCTTAGTTATTATTTATTAATATTCCACCATTTGTTTGATTTCCCTTCATATCTATAGTATTTTAATCAATATATTAGTTCTATCTACTTTTTTTTTAATACAATTAGTATTATCTATTGATTAGTTGTGCTTCAATTATATTACTACGCATGAACATTACATAATTAAATAATTTACACCATGAAAACTAAATAAAATTTATATATTTTTAATGAATATTGTTGGATTAGAATGTATTGTAAGAATACAATACACATCAATAAAGATTATATTTCATGATTCATGAAAAACTAATTTAATTTTCTAATATTTGTAACTTTTTAACAGGATAATATGTTGAGGTATTACAGTAAGCAAACTAAGTCTGTAGATGAATCCAATGCCCGTGTTATTTCTCAATCAACTGTTAAGTCTGCAAATGAATCCAATGCCCGTGTTGTTTCTCAATCAACTGAATTGAATGCTCTTCCAGCTGACCCTAGTGAACGATTAGTAATTGAGAGTTTTCATCATAATGATCGAGATGGAATTAGAAGATCATATCTTCAAAAGGGTCCTTATCAACCTCGTCAACATACTTTCCAGCAAAGAAATATTGGAGGTAGGTTGAGCCGTTTTAATTCCGATAGGTTTGATGAATATAAATATTGGTTAGAATATAGTATAAAAGAGGAAGTTGCATTTGCCTTTGTTATTATTTTTTCAAAAATGAAATTAAAGATCACGAGAGTCCTGACTCTTTTACAAGTGAAAGATTTAGATCATGGAATAAGAAATCCCGACTTAATGTTCATGATAGTTCAGTTGCACATACTAAGGCAATTAAAAAATGTTAAAATTTGATGAATCAATCTCAATCTATTCGATTTGCATATGATAAACATGCAAAATCATCAAGGAGTGGGTATAGAATTCGATTGAATGCATCTATTAATTGCATACGATTTCTTTTGAGACAAGGATTGCCTTTTCGTGGTCATGATGAAAGTGAGAATTCAATGAATAGTGGGAATTTTCTTGAACTTCTACATTTTTATGCAGAACGCAATGGTAAAGTGGGTGGTGTTGTATTGTCTAGCTCTAGGAAATGAAAAATGATTGCTTCTTCGATCCAAAAGGATATTGTGCATGCAGCTACAAAAGAAACTATCAAAGCTATAATTGATGATATCAATGATGACTTTTTTGTGATTATAGTTGATGAATCACGAGATGTATCATGTAAGGAGCAAATGTCTTTGATTTTGTAGAGGATAAGTTATGGAGAGATTTCTTGGTCTTACTCATGTTTCTGATACTTCAGTTGTATCACTTAAAAATTCCATTTGTTTTATGCTTTTTGAATATAACCTAAGCTTATCTAGAGTTCGAGGGCAAGGTTATGATGGTGCTAGTAACATGAGAAGTGAATTCAATGGCTTGAAAAGTTTGATTATGAGAGAAACCAAATCTTCTTGTTCTATTCATTGTTTTGCCCATCAAATTCAGTTAACACTTGTGTTTATTGCAAAGAAACATGTAATCATATGTGACTTCTTTGATGTACTCAATCATTTATTGAATGTGGTTGGAGCATCCTGCAAGCGCCGTGACAAGCTGAGAGAGCCAACAAAAGACCAGGGTAATTGAGTCACTAAGTAATGGTAAACTGCAGACAGGTCAAGGCCTTAACCAAGAATTGAGTATTAAAAGACCAGGTGACACTCATTGGGGATCTCATGATGATTCACTCTTGAATATGATTGCTATATATTCTTCAATCATAGATGTACTTGAAGATATTGAAAGTGGTGGGAATTATCGAGATAAAAAAGTAGAAGCATATGGTCTCTTATTGTGAATTGAGTCTTTTGATTTCATCTTTTGCATACATTTGATGGTAGAAATTTTGGGGATTACCAATGACTTTGTAAAAAAAAGGATCAAGAGATTGTAAATGCTATGTCACTTGTCAAAAGTGCTAAGGAAAGATTGCATGAAATGAGAGATGGAGGCTGGGAAACTTTATTAAAAAAATGTTTCATTATTTTGCATTAACATGAAGATTAAAGTTCCAAGCATGGAAGACTTATATGTTAGACGAGCCCATAGCAAAGCAACTCAGGGTAGTAATCTGCATAATTACCAAGTTGATTTATTTTATGTGTTCATTGATATGCAACTTACAGAGCTTAATAGTCGTTTCAATGAAGTAAATACAGAGTTACTTCTTTGTGTTTCTTGTTTGAGTTCCCATAATTCTTTTGATGCATTTGACAAGGATAAGTTGATAAAGATGGCTGGATTTTATCCAGATGAGTTCTCTACTACTGACTTAATAACTCTAAAAAATCAGCTTGATAATTACATTATTAATGTTAGAAGTGATGAAAGGTTTGTTAATTTGAAAGGAATAAGTGAGCTCTCAAGAATGATGGTGGAAATAAAGAAGCATAACATTTTCCCATTGGTGTATTTGCTATTGAAGATAGCTTTAATTCTACCGGTAGTTACTACGACTGCGGAGCGAGTATTATCTGCAATAAAATTGATAAAAAAAATGATTTGAGGAATATAATGTGTGATCAATGGTTGAATGATTATTTAGTTACATATATTGAAAAAGATGTGTTTGATAGTGTTAGTAATGACCAAATTACATGCTACTTTCAGAGTATGAAAACTCGAAGAGGAAAGCTATGAATGAATTTTTTTATCTCAAAGTTATCGAAATGAATATGTATTTGATTTACATATGTTTAGTATTTAATTTTTATTTGAACATTTACACATAGACCCCATGGATATAAAACTCTACATTCGCCACTGTATATTGTGAGTAATAAAAAAAATGAGAGGATCCAATGAGTTATGCATAAGATGAGGAATGATACGTAACATAAAAATGCAACAATTCAAATGCGAGAAAAACAATTATGCATAGCACGTAAAATGGGTATACACACGAAAGATAATTATTATGAAATAATACATGCAATATTGACATAACACGGAAAATTGGTGACTTTAAGTTGAATGGACCATAAAATGCGACTACCAATATCAAGAGAGAGAGAAGTGGTATAAACAGTAAAATGCAACCACTTGAATGTTAGATTTTAGGTTACCTAAAAATACCTCGAGAATAATATGGAGATTGAGTTTTTCCTTTATCTTTAGTACTTAATGTGTTACTTAATAAGAAAGGAATATTGGAGCAAGCATCTACAATAACAATGAGAACGTCATGACTAAGTAACCTTCAGAGGATGACAAAAGTTATGCATGTACATTTTATAAAGGTCAAATGCATCATTGATTCCCTCACATTTGCCACTCTCACCTACTACCCCCCGATCTTCGAAAATGATCCCACAATTCCCTCATCATTCAAAAAAATCTTGTAACTTCCTTAACTTTCGAAAAGTGTACCACTTTACTCCCTAAAAGCTACATGTCAACTTTTGATTGGAAAGAGAAAGTTAAGAAAAATTACATCTTTGAAAAGTCATGCCAATCAGAAACTGACACGTGGCTTTAGAGTTACAAGGTCTCATTCTAAAAGATGAGGGAACTACAGGTTCTTTCCAAAGATCATGGCAATAGTAGATGAAAATGACAAAGGTGGAGGAAACAATTATGCGGTTAGCCTTATATAAATTACACTTCACTTACTCGTGTTTTAAGCTAAATCCAATCCAACACATCTTTAGGTTTTTACAGTATTTTAAAAAGTGATAGGCGTTAGTCGGGTGGCTGGAGCCTCTAGAGATCTAAGCGAGGATTGATCAGAACTTAATCACTAGTAGGATTTAAGTGGTAAGCGTAGTCGGGCGGCGATCTTCGGGATTTAGGCGGGAATTTTTAAAACAATGAGTTATTATGGACGTTGATCGGAACGGATTTATAGTGTAAGATATAGGGAAATCAAAGCATATCCTCTTTTAATGTAAAATATTTTTCCTTTTACAATAATAGAATAATATTTTTGTTTTTCCCATTTATTAAGTTTAAATTTTTGTTTTAACTCACTTTTATCTTTTCCCATAAAAAAAGGTATGTTCTTCTTCTTCTTTGTACATTTTCTTCTTCCTCTTCTCTATCCCTACTTCTTCTTCGTTTTTGCTTTCTCGATCTCTCAATTTCTCTGTATTCTTCTTCTTCGTGCTCTCTCTTTCTCACTCTTCGAATCACAATTTGTGACGTTTTCATCTGATTTCGTTTCATCAGTTCGATCGCGATTTTCATCAGATTTTGATTTCATCGAGTCTGTTCTTATCATGTGAGTTTTCGATTTGCTATTTCTGATTCTTTTTCATCTTGTTTCACATTTTTTTCTGGATTTTGGATCACAATTTGAGTTTTCCTATTTGGATTGCGATTGAGTTTTCAGATTTGGATTGCTATTTGAGTTTCAGAGTTGGATCTGCGATTGAGTTTTCTAGTTTTGGATCGCGATTGAGTTTGTTTTTCGTTTTTGTTCGTTTTATCCATATTACATTTTGTGTTTTTTTGATCTTATTTCTCTTTCTCGGCAATTTTAGTTGTGTTTAAATCTCCTTTTTCCTATGTTTTTGTGTTTGCTGTGTTTTTTTTTCACTTTTCAATGAAGGAGATTGTTATTTTCATACATTTTATGGAGTTTGAAATCATGATTTGAAGTTTCTCAAATATAATGTTTTTTGTAGTTTGATTGTTGACAAATCTGTAAGCTTATTAGATGTTGAACGAATGATATAACATATTTTTCAAATCATTGGATATGAAGATAATATATGAAGATCCATTTCAGGTTTCAAGTTCAATTCCTGTTGCAAATTAAGTCATATACCTGGTATAATGAGTAGTATACATGGTATGATAATCATCATGTCATGTATAACGATTCACAAAATATTCAAATTATTGGAGATGAAGAAAGTATTAAGATCCGGTTTCAGATTTCGCATTTGAATAATATATGGTAATTATACCAGGTATAATGGTAATTATACTTGGTATAATAATTATTATAACGAATAATATTAAAGAATATACAAACAATTGGATATAAAGAATGTATCAATATTAAGTTTCATATTAGAATCCAGTTTTCAGATCATGTTATTATTTAAAGCAAACCAATATTATAAAAAATAATTGGAAATAAATAAAGTATTAAGATCAAGTTTCAGATTTTACATTTGAATAGTATAATAGTTATTATAGCAAACATAATAACTATTATACCTGGTAATAGTTAACATAAAGAAAAATATTAGAGAAGTATTCAAATCATTGAAGATAATGAAAATATTAAAAATCGGTTTTAAATTTCATATTCGGGCAATGTAACAGATTGTACCTGGTATAATGATTGTTATACTTAGTATAATGGTTGTTATACCTGGTACAATATTTAGTATACTTAAAATCGGTGATTATTTTTTATGTTCACGTATTTTGAAAAATGAAAATTTAAATTCACATTTTATTAAAAATCAAAATTTAAAATATGAAATTTGTAAAATTATACTAGGATTGATTTTACATTTTTTGTTATAATCCCGTAAAAATCGCTAAGATATATTTGCCCGGGCCACAAAGCTTAGGCGTGCTAGTTTGGCCGAGCGGCACTTCAACAGGATATGAAACGCGAAAGAAAAATATTTTGTACACGACGAATTTACAATTTTATCCTTCAATTAAATAATTAATTCATCGAGTTTAGCTCCTTCACGAAAAGCTTGGGCAAGTTTTGCAGGGACGGCCAGATCAGAAGAAGCAACTCACTGAGCTAAGCTGGCATCGTAGGCGGCGATGGCGGAATTCCCGCAGATCGCCGGAGCTCCTCATTGACTGCTGGAACTTCTTCTGAAGTTTCGGTGATGATCGATAGCTCAGGAACTAGTACTGGTGCCAAATAATTGGAGACTAAAGCAGCCACTGGTGGTAGTTCAGTGAATAATGGAACTCCGAATACTTCAGGTTTCTTGAATCTTTTTCATTATGGAATGAAATGTAGTTGAATTTGACTTTTCTGTCTATGTAGTTATATAAATCGAGCATAATTTTCGTTTGAGCTCTTTTTCTGCCAAATATATTTAATTTTTGTTGTGTTTGTTAGTTTGAATTGTCAATTAATTTTCTTTTTAGTTATTGCGTCAAGTTTGTGCATCTGACGGTTGTAATGGTCAATGATCTGTTCTGTTCATTTTTCTTGTTATGTATAATTCGTTGTAAAATGTCAATTTGTTTTTCCTTTTGGTGGATTTTAGATGGTGATAGTTACATTTGGTCCCAAAGTACTGTCAAACAAGGAAGGATTGTGTGCTGAATAATTTTCCGTGCTCTTTTTTATGTGTTTTTGTTTAATCATCTTTGAGAATTTGTATTCACAACGAGCCTTATGAAAGCCAAGCACATTATTACTTCATCTATATTAGGAGGATGGAAGTTTATGACAAGAAATGATCCTTGCTGATATTATAGATTTTCAGACCATGTTTACTGGGAGGAATAATTTTCATAAAATGACCATGACAACTACTATTTACAGAAACTTTCATATTTGTGATGGCTTATAATATTCTATCGTGGTTCACTTTTTGACATTCAACCAATTTCTAGGAGAAATGAGTGTTAAGTGTCGAGGGAGAGACCTAAACTGTATTTGTTCAAGGTTACTGGAGAAGTATATTGATGTTTTGTAGGCTCATCAAGAGCTAACGCATATTTACTTTTGTTTTTCTTTCCCTTACGCTGTAGTTGTCCATCTCGTGAACTTTGTTAGGGTTTTCTGTTGACGTATAAGAATGCAGAACATGCTACAAGATGCAATAATTGTTGGACAATTTGCTTTCTATTAGAGTTACTTCAGTTTTGCTTGCGTGGGCTAAAAGTTCTTTTGTGATTGGTCTTTCATCTTTGTTTAGCAAAATTGGATGAAATGCAAAACCTGACGTTTAAATATTCATCAGGAAATGATGGTTAGAACTTAGAAGTTGATTTTTCTTAAAATTTAATTTTATAGTTCAATGAATTTTTGTGCAAAAGTTTTTGTTTCCTCGTGAATCTGTTCTTAAATTTGATTCCACTGGAAGAGTTCATCCACAATAATTTGACTGAGATCCATTGATACATGAATGTGCTTTTCTTTCTTAGCAAGAACCAGTCAACTTAGAAGCTCAAACTTAGAGGCGAGGGTAACAATACTTATCGCATGTCTGTAGCACAATTCTAATGTGAATATATTATTTTGATCTTGCAACTTGGATGACTAGTTATGTGTACCTGTTGAATAAGCATAGAATATCGCATGGTCTTCATTCTTCCATCGAAACTTGGCAATATTTCAAATATGTTTATATTTCACCCCTATTCAACATTGCTTATTCTGTTTTTACTATTGTTAGCATTCATAGTATGATTCTCAAATTAAATGCTTTATTTGTATGTGCTATGAATTTTATGGTTCGAAAACAAATAGTTGTACAAAGGAAATCCATTCATGAAGGCGTCTGCCATTTTCCACGTTCAATTTTGTAAAATCTTTAGCAGCTTAAATTGTCGAACATAATAGCAATTTATAGAAATTGGAAAATGGCTTCAGGCTTTTTCCAAGTGTTCACACCCTCTTTTCTTTCTCAACTCTCCCATTTGTTTCTCATTCTGCCTTGTTGAAAGTTATATTCTTAAATTGGGCGTAATGCCAAATTATCCATTGTGGAAACAAAAATTTACTTGCATTATGATAGTATAATCTGCAACTGGTAAGTAAGTAACTGAAGTTCTTGGAAATCATTCTAGCTGCTATTACTTTACTAAAATATGCTGTGAAGTTGATTGTAAAAAGTTAACAGTTATTTGTCAAACTAAATAGGGCCTAACAGTTATCCTAATTTTTTTCCGTAGACATATGCATCAGATCTATTTTCCTCTGAACTGTTTTTGTATTTGCCATAAATGGTATATTTACTTCTTTATCATTTTGTTTTAGGTTCCGAATTGTTTTTGTATTTTGCATTAATGATATATTTAGATCCTTTTCTGTTAGTATCATTATAAGGCCCAATTACTATTGTGCCATTCTTTGGGGTCAACTATCATGGGGGTGAACCAATACCAGTTGATGAGTTTCCCCTTCCCAAGTTAGTTGATGCAATAAATTTCATGCTAAACCCTGAGGTAATTAGTTGTACTCTGAAATTGTCAGTGTGATTCTCAGCTTGTTAAATCGTAATTCATTTTGCATGTAACATTAAAATATACTAATATAGAAATGAAATATAGAGTATAGACTGTGGTTATTGTGTAATGTGCTGACACTGATGACCAAGAGGGTAAAATACAGGTTATTTTCATTTCAGTAATTAGAGACTAACGCCAAATGTAGTCCATTGAGTAAACTTTCAGCTTGCCTACAGTATCTAAGTCTCAATTTAGTTGTCAACGTAAACATCAAAGTTCATTAATATGAATTTGAAAGACAATTATATGAGAGAAGAATTTGAAATTGAATATATGTTTGATCTAAGGCTTAATGCATCGGGTGGTGCCTCAACTTGTCCCCAAAAACATGTTATCCCCCTGAACTTTCAAAGTCACCCCGTAGTTACCTCAACTTTCAAAAAGTGCACCACTTTACTCCCTGAACGTCGCGTGTTAGCTTCTGATTGGAGAGATAAAATCAGAAAGATGACATATTTAAAAAGTGACATTCAAGGAGTTAATCGGTGCACTTTTTTAAAGATGGGGGAGTCACAATGTCATTTCCAAAGTTCAAGTTCAAGGGACAATGAGTTTTCAGGGTCAACTTGAGTCACCTATTGATCATTAAGCTTTTATGTAACAATATTTTATTATCATCATGTTCACGAACATTTTGAGTTTCATATGCACTGCCTGTGAACATGCGTGTCTTCTAGATGCACTGTAATGTAAAATTGATTTCTTACGTTACAACTAATAAAATAATCTCTAATCATAGGATATAGTTGTTATCAAGTTGTGGTGAAAGTTTCAGAGAAAGCATATGACCGTTTGATTTGCTTACAAAATGACAGCAAATACCGTGATTTGAATCTGCAGCTGGGCAGAAAGCACATGGACTTGGAAAAGTAAAGAAAAGAGAAAAAAAAAAGAGCATTGGGTTCTCTTCTCTCTAGTTATAGAGGGGATGGAAGAAAAGTGGCAAATTGCATGAAAAAATGGCGGTGGGAAGTAGGGGACCAGTGAGAGTTGTTAAGCCCATAACAGTATTAATAGTAAAAGGCAGAGTGCAGCAGCAGATGAACCCAACCAGCCATAACTGAGTTTCAGAGGCCAAGTGGGGGACTACTCTCCATTGGAGATCACAACATTACCTGATCTCATCTTCCTAAGGTTAGCTTTCCTACTCTGACATTTTCTTTACTTCTCTCTCTCCCCCTAAAGTTTTATTTATTTGGCCTTTACCTGTCTGGTCTTCTCAATATTTGAAGTGAAACTCTTAAATTGCATGATTAGCTCCCTAACTACGCTTTTTGTACTAGATGTGACACCGACTTAAAAATTCCTTACCAACCTTCTAAATTTGGTAAAAGGCAAGCCTTGGTGACATGTGTCACCTTATAATTGGTTTGACTTTTCAAAATTTCTCTCTTTAATAAGAAAGAGACATATGACACTTAGAGGATTTGGGAGTTTTAAGTTTTGGAGGCAACATCTAGTAATAAGTTCAAGTTTGGGGGGCTAGGTTTGCATTTAGCAGAAAAATAAGTTCGGTTTAGTTCCAATAAGTTAGTTTAAGACTTGCAAAAGAAAAATAAGTCTAGTTACAATAAGTTATTTTAAGACTCGAGGTCAGTTTGGGATTGTTTTCTAAGCTTCTTCCGGAAAGTTTAATTTTTAGCTTTTCTAGGCTGCCAAAAAGTTTTGGATAGCAATAGTAAACAATTTCTAATTAACTGGTATTTCGGTCAAAAAAAATATTTTTCAATGTTAAAATATACTCTTTCCGGTTTCTAATATTTGTCATTTTAAAATAATAATGCACTTTTAATAAGATTTTCATAATTTGTCCTTGCATTAATTAGGAAAGATATTAAGTGTAGATTAATTTATACGTAAGTTGATAATTAAGAAGAGAGAGAATTTTATCAAAAAGTAAAAAGGTTAAAGTAGTCATTTTATAGTGTATTTAATGTTTTATTGGTTTTGATGAAAATTTTAAAACGACAAATATTAGGAACTCGAGGTATTATTATTTTATTAAAGTTTATAAAGTAGAACTTTCTGCTACAGCACAACAATCTAATTTTAGTTAAGTTTTATTGGTTGACTGCAAGTCCAAGAAAGCATAGCAAAATCACTTCTTGCTATTCAATGCTGGTTGTTGGAGAGCGTAGCAAGCACATTGGTCGATTCTATGGGGAACAACATTTGCACCAATTTATGTCTACACACCATTAATGCTTCTTCATCTTCAACGCATTTACTTCTCGGCTATTCTAAATTACTTGTTTAAATATACAGAACAAATTGTAACTACAAAATTAACCACAATATTTATTACTTCCTCTCCCATTGCTGTCATTTTTTCACCGAAAAAATTATGCATGGTATAGGATTTTAATTTTATACAAACTTTTACTGTTTCAAAATATTTGATTGATTTTTTTATCTAATACTAATAATGATAGAAGGTATTTGTAGGCTTTAAAAACTTGTTAAATAAATTTTTCTATCATGTAAATACAAAATCTTAATGACTCTTAAATCCCAAATATTCGAGAATCTACATTAATTATTCTGATCAGATAAATATTTACCCGAGAGAAATTCAACTTGTAAAATGTGTTAAGCATTTGTTTAAACTCAATTATGACAGAAGACTTGGAAATGAAGAAAGAAAGAGGAGGCAGTTTAAGACTTTTAAGTCGTGTAATTAAGAGAAAACCATTTGCCCATCAAACTGATAATAACTGTCAGAGAGTCAGAGATAAAGAGAGAACATAAAAAGATTAGATTTTGGGAATGCAATTCAGGCATTTCCTCATCTCTCCACCAATAACTATCTTTACTTTAAAGATCCATAATATCTTTGAAGTTTCCAGACAATTTTTTTTAACAATATCAAGTCAAGTAAATCCAACCAATTTTTTTAACAAGGAAGTTTTGGGCAGTGCAAGTGTTGTTTTCTATTCATACTTTATTTGTCCTTAGTTTTAGCTTTATTATTTATAAGCTATTTTTAATTTCAGCATCTCCAACTCCATTTCAGAAATGGAGTTTGGAGTTGAAAATGAAACGGAGCACTTCATTTTCAGTTTTAAATTTCAAAGTGTGAACAGTACTTCTTCAAATATGAATTGACATTGTTCACGGTTACAAATATATTTTTACTTTTTTTTATTATTTTTATTTTTTAAAAAAATCTTATGCTTTGAATATATATTTGAAAATTTAATATGCTTTTATTTACAAACAATTTATTTTATTTTAAAAAAATTATTATTATGTTTTATTCATAGTATTAAAGTTTGAAGTGAAATTTGAGGTGGAGATGTAGGATTTCTGATGCTCTACGCAATATATGGGAATAGCTCAATTCATAAAATTATTATGTTTCAATGTGTTTCTACTAAATATATATTGGTTTCAAACATCAAACTCCAAGAAGATTGCTAAGTAACTGCACAAACGTAGATTAGTTAGAGTGGAGCTTACATCTCCTCTCATATACTTAGTTTACTTAGTTCGTGTGGCCTGTTCCAGAGAAAGGTTAAAGAGTATTAAAACTCTTATAAAATAAACTAATTAGCAAAGAAGATGAATTTGGACCATTGTCCCATTCTCTCTCTCTTATATCTTCTCTTCTCATGCCCATACACTGTCAAATGAAATAAGTCTATATAATAATTACACTCTTCTTGTATATTTTATATCACTTTGCTTCTGAGTTCTGACCCATCTCATTTTTCTACCTTAAAATCACACCATCAAAACATTACCCAAAAACACATCAATCTCTTCAACCCCTTTTTTGGAACCAAATATGAAAATTGAAGACAAAGTCCCAAACATAGATGAAGACACAGGAGCAAGAGTGTTCCCTTGTCTCTTCTGTTCAAGGAAATTCTACAGTTCTCAAGCATTAGGCGGCCACCAAAACGCACACAAGAAAGAACGAAACGCTGCACGAAAGGCCAAAAGAGCTGCTTCGGAATGTGCACCGCCGCTACAATCACCGCCGATGGTGTTTGGACACCACCACCATCATCAGTTGGGGATTTTACATCCTTCAATGTATATAACTGCTCATGCTGCTACTCTTCAGTCTTATCATAATCCTAGCCATCAGTTCTCTGGCATTTTTGGATCCAACGGTGCACCAAGGCTTGATCATAACAATAGTAATAATGTAGGATTGATTTATAATCATCAAATTAGAGAAGAAGATGAAAGGAGTTTGATGAATTGGCAAAGAAGCATCAGATCATTGAATGGTGGTGGATCAAATCTTGCTCATCATACCAATAATATTGATCAAAAACTTGATTTGTCTCTCCATTTATGAATATGTTGTTTCCTTTTTCATATTTAGGATTTCATTTTTCTACTAATAAAGATTTATAAATTGTTCCCAACATTTTTTTATTTTGTTAAAGAGTTTTTATGGTGACTTTGTATTTTTAAGTAACCATTACTGTACTCATTTTCACAGTTTGAATGAGTAGTATGAAATTTGATGAGTTGTGGAAATGTAATGTGACCACAACTTCTCTTAGTAATGTTTATATAAAGATAATTAAACTTAGAATCCTCATATTGAGTTGATTAAAAAAAAGCCTTTTTATATATTAATGTGGGATATTATAGTATAGAGAAAAAAAATACTCCTTAAAGATTAGGAATTCATTTATAAATTCATTTATAGAGAATCTATAACTTCCGTTATTCGAAAACTTGGACTCGAACCCGCAACTCTTCCAATGTTAAATAGATTGTCTAATATATCCTGTAAAATCCCTTTGTCCAGGGTGGAGTTTCTGTGTTCCATATGTGTTTCAAGCTCCGATCTTCTCGAGCTTTTATGTTCTAATGCTACTTTATTAAATCGGAGTTTACGTACTAATTTCATCCCTACCAATAGGCTCTAATATGCTCAAATATATACTTGTATCTGATGAATTAGTACTCCAGAGTTAGTAACACGTTTGACTGCTGTATATGTTCACATAAGCAATAACAATAAATGGTCAAGAACTATTCTTCATCCGTATAATATACCAGCAATAAGCCATAATAATATAGCTTTTGCATATAAAATGTAATTAATTTAATAAGGATTATATTGTCTGGAAAAGAATAAAGTAATCCTTGAATGTAAGGAAAATCCTAAACTAATTGTGGCGGAATTTGATAAATTGATTTCTTAGTTTAGCTTTTACTCCTGATATTCCATAAAATTATGTGGAATTGGTTATTGGGCCACTCTTTGAAGGTTTGACCCCAAAATAGCCAAGAAAGCCCATTAGATATGTAAAGCCCATATATACAAAGAAAGAGAAGCCCAAACAAATAAATATACAGCGCAGAATCAGGTTAAAAGCTCTGGCCATATTTTCATGTAGAAAATCCATGGTTTTGAAAACCGGACCGGACCTGGTCATGTCCGGTCAAAGACCGGATGTTGACCTGTTGAACGGGTCGGTCGGACCCAGTTGAACCGGAAATTGGTTGCTCCAACCGACAGGTTCACTTATTCATGTTAAAAAGAATGTTTTTTAAATTTTTTGCAATAGGGCAGGAATGAAACTCAAGACCTTGAGCTTCTTATCCATTATGTCTACCACTCAACTACAACACTTATTTGATATACATTTGTATTATATTTGTTTTATAATAACTATGTAAATCTTATATTTAGTTTTAAATTGCGTATTTACTTTGTTTATTTAGTGTATTGTGTAAATAAATTCATCATATCTTATTTAAATAATATTTTTTTCAATTTTTAGAAAATCCGGTTCGATCACCGATTTAATCCGGTTGAACCTTAAATCCATGAACCACCACCCTCTTCACCGGTTCGATGACCGGTTCGGTTCTGAAAACCATGAGAAAATCAATCCAACAAAAGAATCGAACAATACAAAATTGGGTTATCAAATACTATTACAAAATGTTAAATAAATGCACTTATACTTTTTTGAAGGAATTAAGGGGGCAATGAAAGAGAGCAGAGAGAGCAATGGATAAGGGAACCACAACTCATCCCATCTCAAACCCAAACCTCCAAACAAATTAAAATAAGGCCAGAATCATAAAGTATTAGTTACAAGATAGTAACAAATAAATGTACTTATACTAGCCTGATTAGTATTAAATAATCCAACATAAACAAATGTGCTTTTTAAGTTTACTAAAAATTCATCAATGATAAACAACATTGTAGACTAAAAGATCAAATAGATTCTCTGGGACTAATATGAATACATTATACACGTAAAATAGTTGGTGTTTATTTTTTCAGAGTTTGTTACACATATGATGATATATGGGCTCTCTTTGTCTCCTTAATTACTGAGACGATAACTCGTTAAAAATGAGCTATGTGCTTTAAAATATATTCAACACATCTCAGTTAGTAAAAAATAAATTTATTATTAGGCCGTATATCAATAATTAATAGAGGAAAATCAGTGCACATTCATACTCTCTAAGGTGATTTTATAAGTTTTTTTATCATAAATTTAATTAAATTTTAAAGGGAAAACTTTAAAAAAAGTAACATGTGGTTTCACTCATTTACAAAAAAGAGTTTTGAAATTTTTTTTTACAACATGGGATCTGCGAATATCCAGAAGTTTTACAAAAAAAAGACCATAAAGAAAAGTAAAATCAATAGAGAAACAAAAAGTTGAAGTAAGTGTCAAAAGATCTTCTCAAATGTAAATAATATTTAATTTTGTAAATAATATCTTCATTAAATTGGAATAATTTTCATCAAAGAATCAAATAACAATTCAACCTTCGCAATTAAAAGGAAAAAGGAAGAAAAATTGAATGAAGGTAAAAAATTTAGAATCGTGCGATTTAAATAATCTCTTCATCATCAAAAGTTCAAAGTCCCAAAGAGTTCAACTAGACACGAAAACCTTCATGTATCAAAGGAAGTTTGCTCAAATCAAGTAAAGTTAATTGTTAAAGTTCTTTAATAAAAAATCCCCTTTCACTTCCTACCCCAACCTTAGCAAGTTACAACCCATAAAGACCTTTTGATGACACGGACCCTTTTCACACATGCGTGGTGGAGACTTGACCGAACGAGAAGTCTATGATCTAAATTTTGGCTGGTTTTGTTAAATGAGGGAATGGTCTTCCAAATAGCCTAAGCACCAAGTGAGAGTGAATCTTGTGAGCCTTCTTGGTCTTGTTTGCTATTTGATTGAAGTAAGCGTTTTAAGTTTTTTTAAGTTGCATGCCTTTCATGGTTATCTAGGATCGCTTTATCAAAGATCTCCTAGTCCTATTATTGATTTCTGAACTTCCAATTAAAAAATGAATTTCCAGTTTATTCTTGATTTTTTATGTTGAATTTTATTATTTGTTTGTCTCTTAGTTTATAAATTGGATAGTTCAAGGGAAAACAATGTTCAAGTGTGAGGCTATTTGTTGAATGGAAAATAACATTAGATAACGATGCATTAAAAAAATTCCCAGTTCCATGCATCGTGCATTAATGGAAATTAGTATATGAAAAGCTAAAAAGAACTCTACTCCTCTCTCTCTCTTAAGGTCAAGTTTAATAGTTTCTCATTTTGAAGAATTCTTTGAAATTGGGAATGAATATGAGGAATGATAAAATCCAATCATTTCTCATATGATATAATCCCAAAATGAGGTTTTTCAAATACGAGGAGTGATTTATTTTCCATTTTTTGGAATAATATTAAAGGTAATACTATATTGACACCAACTTGATTTGATTTGGGAAATGAAAATTGAGGCAGATGATTGAAGAAAAAACACTGTAGATCCTGTAAAATGAGATTTCAGGTATGGAAAATAAGAAAAATAATTAGACTTGCTATGCCGCCATTTCCATTTCTTCTTACTAACCAAACTTCCTTTACCTTTAAATCAATCGTATCTTGCTTCTTCTTCTTAGTTTAAGATCTTTGCAACCTTTCTAACTACAATTTTCTCAAAAGAATCATCAATTGGTGCTACGTCCACACATCGGCATTCCACAATCCGACGAAAGTGTGGTCAATATCAGGAGAAAACTACGGAGTAGATTTGGAGGAGCTGCAAGACAAAAGTATTAAACACCACTGATGTGTTTGAAACGGGAGGATGAAGAGAGACGAACAATTTGTTGATTGAAAAGAAGATAAAGTTTTTTAATGCAAAACTGTTGCTGAGTTTATGGGTACTTCAAAGAGAAATCAAATCATTTTGTAAATTCAAAAAATTTCACTCAGAGAGAATCAATGCTGGTCATTTATTTTGAAATTTTTATATGGTGGCCTTTTTTAATCCTAGATTATCATTGAAACTTGATAGAAGAATTTGATATGGATGATTGGGAAGATGAAGTTCAAATACTAATATGGAGTGTACAGTAGAAAATTGAGCGAGATAAGTTTAAATGGTTGGAATTTGAACATTTTTCAATTGAAATATAAGATTGAAATTACAAGCTTTAAGTTGGGGTTTTGATAATTTTGTCGATTTTCATATATCTATCCTCCGTTCTGTTAAATTAGATTTTTGGTTTCATTGAGATTTATAGCCTGAAAGTTTACAGATTAAAAGAGAAAGAAGAAGTGAAAAATGCAAATTTTCACAAATGTCCTTTGCGATGACGGTATTGATGAAAAAACCCTAATTCGTTAGTGGTTATAAACAACCTATTTTGTAAAAAAAAATTGCAAACTTACAAATGAACGATATCAGATTGTACATTTTGAAGTTTGCCAATTTTATATCATATTTGTAAGTTAATTCTATGTTGTTTTATAGGTTAGCTGTTACTAGTGAAAAATATGTAATTATGGATAATGAAGTATAATTAGTCATCCTAATATTTAATTAGCAGCCATTAGATTCTTGTGTAGCCATGTGAAAAAAATAATTTAAGGAATCTTAGTTTATGATTATTATCACATGGGCCACTACTCTAAAAAATTTTAAAAAATTGCTATTTATTTTAATTAGCATGTGTTTTACATCTAATCTCTCAAAAAATTATAAGAATCCCATCAATTGAATTAATCTTAATTATTATACTTTTCCAACGAAATACGAAAAAAATGATGTCATTTATTTATAATATCCATGTCACAAATTCCATAAAAGGCACGTAGACATTAGTCATGATGTATTGTTTGATGTACGGATATATTCTAAGTTTTACTTTTTTTTTATGAGTGATGATAAATTATTCTGATGTATTGATTAAATTAGTTATTATGCTAATCACTGTTTTATTTAGTTTTCATTAAATAAAATTTTAATACCTAAATTCTATAATCTTAAAGTATATCAACTTTTAACATTTTTAGGTGTAAAGATAGTTTGTACTTTGTAAAGGATGGCAAGCCTAGCAGTTGGGATGTGATTCTTATGATACACTAATTTTTTTGTATTGATGAAG
This sequence comes from Euphorbia schlechtendalii, assembly GCA_949673415.1. Classification (NCBI taxonomy): domain Eukaryota; kingdom Viridiplantae; phylum Streptophyta; class Magnoliopsida; order Malpighiales; family Euphorbiaceae; genus Euphorbia; species Euphorbia schlechtendalii. Next base: position 4,674 of record CATIWQ010763734.1, on the reverse strand, counting down.
TTAATGTGTAAGTCGTCTCATCAAGTACTTTACAGTTTTGAGACTTTCTATACAACATTCTAAAATACATTTTTCACAGGTACACTTTCTACCAACAAAAAAAATATGGTAATTACTAAATCTTGAAACTCCGGTCTGGGTGTATTTTTGAGTAATTTTCAGTTTTATATATGAACATTTCATTGAGCACAACTTCATACACAACTCAGTCAAACCGTTTTGATATTTTTCAGGACATAGGAACTTTTGATTGATTAAAATGAAAAATCCAAATAAATAATATAATATGTAAATTTGATACGACATCCAACTCAAAACTTTAAAGATTATAAGTTTGTGAGTTCTTTCAATACATATCATTCTATTACCTATTTTCTACATGAGATTCTCTATTCCACACTTGCCCAACAGGTAACGTAATGTAGGATTAGATTGGGTTACACGATCGAAGTGAAAAAAAAAAATAGTTATGCAATTATCTATAATGAGGGTTAATTAGTAATTAAGGGTCACTTTAAATTTGTTTTAGTAGCATGAAATGTTTGGTAGTGGAAGCAGTCACAATAGGTGGGATTAGCAATAAATAGTCTTTGTATAATGACATGTAACTTGTAATTATTTTGGCTAGTTGTAAATAAATCACCTAATCTAATCTACATCCCTTTTGTCTCAGTCAATTCCAACTTCTTATCCACCCAAACAAAACATTGCTTTATAGTTTAACTAGATTCTATCTCCTAAATTTTTTGCATAAAATTACATTTTGCATCTGACCACCTACTTCTCCACAATTTTAAAACTTTTTTAGGTATGTATAATATTTTCCACAAAACATATTTTCATTTACTTTTTTTGGGAAAGTGGATGGGTGTATTAACCCCAAACTCAGCAAAATTTTCTCATTATTATATGCTATTAGTAGTTATTTTTTGAATGTGATTGTTAATGAGGGAGAAAATCTGTTGTCTCTATTACTCTGTTTCCAACACAGTCCATTGCTTAAGTTTTGCCATGTGCCCAATTTTTTTCCTTTTTTCATTTACTTAAATGTTAAGTTTATTTACATTTAGTACAATCGAACACATGATAAAAGTTGAAAAAGAGACATAACGAGAGATAGGATAATAGAGTCAGGAGATCTGAATCATGTTAATATTAATATATGATTGAGAAGTTACACATTTTAGTTACTAAGTAGTTGAGGAGGGAGAGGAAGATTATTAGGTTGACCCACTTTATTATCCCTTGTCACTTCTTCCTCTCAAGTTGATTCAACAATAAATTTCCACATTTTACCGATAAAAAACAACAAATTTCCCTCAAATTTATACAGTACTAATATTCTTTTGATAATATTACTATTGATAGCGGGAGTACTACTATTGATATGGTAAATTTTGTCAAAACTAAATAAGAGTTTATTAAACAGTTAAAATAATTAATACTTCATGTTTTGTATAAACTTTTACTGTCTTAATTATCAATTTATAATTTTATCGATAAATATATAATGATAAATTAGGAAAATTGTGAAAAATGAAATGAGATTCAAAATTCATAAATTAAAGAAAGCAGTTTTTTCAAAAATTTACACAAATGCTCTTATAGTATCAAATACAAAGAAAACCCCCACTCATCTTGAACAACGAGCCAGTGAAGTTTATATTATACAATTTATTTTATTAGTTATCGTATTATCTTGCACGCAATTCAATGAATAAATTGAATTACTAAAAATCAAACGGGTTCTGATATCATAAAGCTATCTATTTTGTTGAAACTCTTAATTATATGTTGTTGATAAAGTTTTTATCAACTTATTTTCTATTTAATCCGTTATATATGTAAATCATATATTTTTTTTAAATTATGTAATGCATTGCACAACCATCAATCAGTTAAAGTGTGGAAATTGAATCAAACAACGTTTCATTTCTTAACATATATTTGCTTGAGTCAACTTATAGATTGTTTAACAATCTTTAGTTAAATTTTTTTTACGGTAAAAAACACGAAGGAAATCAACTTATAAATCAATACTATAATTAGCATTTAAATAAAAGTTAATTAGGCTTAGTTAAAATTAGATTACCTAATTTTGCTTGACATGATAAACTTAATAACTCAGCATGGTAATAATAGAAATATACTCAGCTCTTGTCTTATTATATATGAGTTGTAGAGTTATTTTGTTATAACAATGTATGCTTTTAACCATTTTTCCTATAACGGAATTTTCTCTATTGATGTTGTGTCATGTCTCAAAGATACATGGCATTGGAATAAAAAAAGAATAATTATGTGATCCAAGGAAAAAATTGTTAGTAGGAATCTTGGCCTGTCAACACTAAAATGCAAGAACAAAGGATTGTCATGTTGCATTTCAGTAAGAGTTGCGCAATTATGTTACCGCCAGTACGTTCAAACTTATCGAAGATTGCCACGTAGCAAGCATGCTCCATCTCGCAAGCTTGAAGCAAATTCAAGTTCAAGACTTGGCGAGAAATTCTTTCAACGAATTAATCTCGCACATCAACGACTACAAATCTATCTCACAACGGATTCAAAGCTATCTCAAACGGGAAGATTTCGAAGACTGTACAAGAAGATAAAATGAAGGATTAAAAGAGTTGAAGGACAAGTTTGCAACAGCTACATCAATAACATCTATATATAGAAAACTAAAGGGAGGGTTCAAACTTGGTGAATATATTTAAAATTTCTTAGGGGCAAAAGCTCTGTTACATTTACTCAACAATCAAGAAATTCTCAAATTAGAATAACTACTACAACTCAATACTCTGTTCTTTACCAAAGAAAATTAGCTCACTAAAAGTGTAATATATCATATCTGTAAAAGAGTAAACAACGTTTTATAAAATTTATTTGTTATATACTCTGAGTGATAGCAGTTGAGAAGGGTATTCAACTGTTGGAGGGTTAGATAGCTTGAAAGGTACCTGCTGTAAATTTACCCGATGTGAAAGCTCCTCCGCATAGTTAAAGGAACTAATTACATAGTGAATTAAAGCTCGGATAAGGTATTTGGAGATTAGATGTAGGCGAGAGGCTGAACTAGGATAAAATCTTGTTTGATTTCCTTTACATTATCTTTTACTCAGGAAGTATTTTATTTACAAGCATCTCATTATTATGTGTTAATTTTAGGGGAACTTATGGAAATGTACACAAAAAAGTTAATTACGCTTTAATATGAAAAAAATTATATATTTTGCTTTTATTGGAAAATTTTTGTTATTTTTTATTTGAAAAAGTTTTCAAAATTACGTATTTTATGGTTTATTCTTATAGTCTTACACTGGGTATAAGACATTCGAACGATGCTTTTTGAGAGTATTTACAAATTAATTACGAATTCAAATGGAAAAAATAAGTTGTATAAAAGCCTTGTACCACTCGTATAATAGGTATAAGTAGCGGTCTTATATAGACCTGTTCGTCGGGCGGGCCGGGCATGGCGGGTTTTTTATAAAAAAGTTAACCCGAGCTCATACTTTAGAACTTCGGGCTCGGGCCGGGCTTGGGTCGGGCTAACAAAGTCATTCCCAAGCCAGGCCCAAGCCCATGAATATTTTTTTTTGTTATAATATTTTTTATTAAATTAATAGAAAAAATATAAAAAAAGTCAAAATATGTTTAAAGTTTAAATATAATTGCATTGATTACTTAAAATCTTTAATATTTAGTAACATGTATTGTAATCAAGTATAAAATATAAAATCTTAAAATAATTATAAATTTAATGTATAAATATATACTAAATAAATAAAATTATTCGTCGGGCCTGGCTCGGGTCGGGCTTGGGTATTTATATAAAAACCAAGCCCGGCTCATAAATCTTCGGGCTTTAAAGGATTCGGGTTCGGGCCGGGCTTTTTTAAAAAATAAATGTCCAAGCTCGGTCCATTGAAGCGGTTACCCGCCAGGCCCGCGAACAGGTCTAGTCTTATACAAGAGGTCTTATACCAATTATAAGACCGGACTGTAAAAACATGATTTTGAAATATTTTTCGCACAAAAATAACAAAAGTTTTTATATAACAGCATAAATATGATTCTCTTACACATAAAAGCAAAATAAAAATTAGATTTTCAAATATTCAGTTGTATTTCCCTTAATTTTAATTTTAAGGCATTAGTTAGCTTTGCTAAGTTATCTTAGTAAGGGGCGGTGGTAGGAGGGTGGGGCTTGGCTGAAGGTACATATACATATACGTATACATTTTGTTTCAATATATTTAGGGTGTTGCTATACACTGCCCGGTATTACTTCGCACCGCCCGTATTTTTTACAAATACGAACAAGAAAGGACAACTAATATACGTAGGCGGACAAAATTTCCGCCTACGCTACATCACGGGCGGACGTGAAATCCGCCAATATATCATAATCGGCGGACCCGGTGTCCGCCCATTTCCGGCATAGGCGGATACTGAGTCCGCCAACATGCCTTTATGGGCGGAATTTCTTTCCACCATGATGGAGACATTGGCGGACAAGGTATCCGCCCGTGCCGCTGATAGGCGGATATCATGTCCGCCTATTATGAAACATAGGCGGATATCATGTCCGCCTATGTGGCTTGTTAGGCGGACTGGATATCCGCCTATTTGCTAGTATTGGCGGATATCCAGTCCGCCTAAATTAAAAAA
>CATIWQ010763641.1:0-19345 GCA_949673415.1 Euphorbia schlechtendalii | reverse complement strand
TAAAAAGAAATTGAACCAAATTTTGAAGCTGGATTCAATGCAAATAGGTAAAATTACTATTCCATAAAATAAATTTCACCAATAAAGCAGGATTAGAGCATGACTGACAGAAATCAATCACCAAATAGCAAAAGAACTCATGATTAACAAGTCAATTTCATAACACTAATAAATTCAAAGTTTATTGGTTTCTTAATTTTTTGGTGGCCAAATTATTTCCATTGCGTTATGTAAGTACTTTCATGAAGTTTGAGGTTCAAAACTGTAATCATTTTCGAATAAAATACATTTGATGAACAATGATTTTATTAACTAAATTGAATTTGTGAGTGTGGAATTTCAATTTTATTAATTGATACTCTCACAAAGCACTTTTTTTACATTGAAACATGCATATAAAGTTATAAACAAAAATACAAATGACCCCCTTTTGCATTTACATATATGTACTAACCTACATAGATTTTATGTGACTTGAAATTTGAATTCAATTCGATGAAATATCAATTTTACAGGTGATAGATCTAATCAAATGCCGACCAAAATCATGTAAGAGAAACATGGTTATGATGACAAGCATAGGTAGGAACATGAGCATGGTTGTTTCTATTTATATTTTTTGTAGGAAACAAAAATGAACAAAGTAATAATTGTGAAAAATATGGGTCCATATATCAATTCATCACTCGCTTACATTATGAAACTAAAACATGTATATCATAATAAAATCTGCATGCATTTTAATTTTTAAATAGAAACAGACCATGATTTAACATATATATTAAAAGCATAAAAAGAGGTGTTTAAGAACAAAGGGCAACTGATACTTAATCATTTTTATCCCCTCAAAATCTCCCCCTTTTCAGTCTTCTACTAACCCATAAGGAAAAAAATAAAATTAGAAACCATTTTTTTTCACACACACAAGCCTTCTTAAAAATACTGAATATTTTGAGTTTTTAATTTTTTTTCACTTTGAAATCTTCTAGGTGGTTAGGAGTTTTGTGGTCAAACATTTTCCGTTGACGGAGGGAGAAGTGGCTGAGTAAGGGAGGTCTTGATGTGTGGTTGTGATCTGATGTTAGTGTGGTCTTGGGTAGACTGGATTGCTGCTGCTGCAAATTTCTTTTCTTCGCTTTTGCCCCATAGCACAAGGTATAATCCTATTATGATCAGTACAGCTCCAATGATCCTGTAAATCCGTATGTATACCACGACAAATATATCCCATTATTTTTTAAAGCATGTATTAACTCAAGGTCCCCGATGACCATTAAATCTCGAAAACTTATTGTTGTTTTGGTAGGAAAATAATTAACAAATCTTGAATTTTGTCATAAAGAGAGAGGACTAAAATAATATTTTGATATTAATATCATGTTATGTAATTTAAATCATTTTTTAACTGTAAATTTGATGTATTATCTATATTTTATTTTATTCTGTTATTATTATTTTAATTGAAAATAAATGAATAACTTCTATTATAACCATGGGAAGACATTATTTCCAACTTTTGTTAATTATGTATGGATTTGTCAACTATTTATTTTTTTTTTCTCACATTTATGCAAGACTAAAATTGATGAAATAAATTGTCTAAATGAAATTATCTTGTTCACCACCCTACATATTTGTTTATGAGAATCGAAGTCTAGACTCATATGTTGAACATGTATCAATAAGTAACGTCTTGTAGTTGTAGGTCAAGATATAAAATAGATACTTTAAATTATGAAACATTGAAACATTTAAAAAACAAAATAACATCAAAAAAGAGTTTTTGCCGTTTATTGAAAAAAAAGAATGTAATATAGAATATTTAGTTAATAGAGGAAAGGAGAGAAGAAAAGGGAGGTACCCGCCGAGATAGAACTGTTCGCCTAAAGCGAAAGAAGCCATGATAGCGACAACAAGAGTTTGAACAGGTTGATAAACAGCAACGAACACAGGACCACCTCTGTCGATGCACCATATCTGTACAGCAAATGCTATCCCTGATGCCACCACTCCCTGCCCATTTTTTTATTCTTTTTCAGAACCTTCTTCTTCCCTTCTCTATTCATAATCATTAATTCCCTAACCACTTCTCCTTTTAATATTATCACTATTCTTTAACAACTAACTAACTAACTAACTAATAATGCATTTGATAACACTAGCTATTTACTTACCGCGTACAGGATGGTAAAAACTTCTCCACCGGAGTGAAATACCCAAGCGTCCATACTCCTCTCAAACACCGCGGCGATTATCAAGAACTGGATTAGCCCAAAAAAGCACGTGTACGATGTAACTGACAGCCTGGCCGGGTATTTCTTTAGAACCGGTGCTTGCAACACTAGCCAACCGGACCATGACAAGCAATGCCCGATCAAGTACACGCACCCAAGTGTCCAGTTCTTCCCCTTTGCATCTCCGAGTGATTCTATAAATGGTCCTACTGAAGGTGAGTTTAGGAGTACTGTATTGGGCTGACCGTATATGACTGGACCCTTGTATAGAGTTATTACTGAGGCCCCTGCTACACAGCAGATTGTTCCTATTACTTTCGAGATCCCGTCTTTCCTGTCCAGTCTCACTTTCTCTATCCTGCAACATTAGCCATTTGTTATGAAACGGTGTCGTTTTCGTAGTTGGTGTGCACGTTAGAGGAAGAATTTGACTTGCCGGAGTAAGGCAGCCATAAGAAAAGTAATGGCTGGGACGGAATTCTGGATCGCTGATGCAAAGGTAGGCGATGTGTTGTCTAAGCCAAGCAAGTAAAATCCTTGATTTGCTGTTATTCTGTTCAGGTTTGTCGACAAAAATAAAAAAAACGTTTTACTTTTAGATATTAGTAATATTTCTAAACGTATTTTAAAGTGTTTAGCCTTACCCTACTAGAGCCAGAAGGAAGAACTGAATGAGGAAGTTGACAGTAATCGCAGGCCTCTCCTTCCTGCCCAAATTGAAAGAACAAATAATAAAAAGGAAAAAACAGAAGAATGGAAAGAGTTAAAAAAAAAAAAGAGAAAGGTACGCAAAATTATACTTTTCGAGGAAATAAGCAAAAGGAAGAAGGAGAAGGAGAGCGATGATGTTTCGGTAAACAGGGAAGACAAGCTTGCTGATACCCATGTTAAGGGCAGCCCTAGAGACAACGTGGAATCCAGCATAACCAAACTGCAAGGCCAACATGGCCAGATGCAGCTGGAATTTTTCAGGCACTGAACACATTCTTCTCAATGAAGAACCTCCTCCTGTGCTGTCTGCCATTGGATCAAATCAAGAAAATAAGAGAAAAAGGGATTAGAGTTGTGGAGAGGGAAGGGAAGGATAGGTTGGTATAAATATAGTCGGAGAGAGTGAAAGTGAGAAAGTGGATGGGACCAATGGGGCCAACAAAAGATGTTGAATCAATGTGTGAAGTGGTAGTAAGGGGTTCAAATGTCTCCCACATTCTTTCTCTCTTCTACTGTCTGCTTTGCTCACAACACCATAACCACGCCGAGCTTCTGATACAGGAGGGTTATTATGGCTCATTTCCCCAATTTTTTTTTCACTTTTGGCTTCTCAATTTTCGTTTGATACCTATTTTTAATTATGCATTCGCTTCCAAAATTCAAGTTTATATCACTAGTAAGAAACATAGTAAAACAATTATTTTGGCTTAATATTTTCATTTACAATAAGTAATTATACTTTATTATTTACGATAATAGTGTGAAATTTGATTTATATTTATGAAGCAAAAGTAATAATAGCTTTGAAAAAATATTTCTTACTATTAAACCTTTATAAGAAGGATTTGTCAATTCCATAATTGGCATGTCAGTTTAAGCTTCACTGATCATTTGGAGTATTTTATTTTAAATTTATCAGGTTTGGAAATTTTTATGATCGGATATCCCTTCCCATTAAAATTGTAAGTTTAAAAAAATCTTCATTCCTACGTTTAATATAGTAAGTACAATTATATATTAGAACGGATTGATCCGTGATTGATCTAAAGAGCAAAGCACCCTTAATCCAATTATTAATTTGAGTAGGGATGGATGAATTAGGAAAGCCAACTAAAGGGGGACAGATTGAAGCCAATTATGTAAGTGAAACAACACAACTGGAACAGGCTTAATTAGGTGTACAAGGAGATAAGTTTTGGAAGCATGCGATTTAATGACGACTTATTGAGCCGCCTTTGCCTATTGATCAATGGATAGCGCGCACGAGCGGAAGTCAAGTGGGTTGGCTTGGGTTTGGGCTACCCCATGCCATTCAACTAACTTCCCCCAACCCTACGCTACCTATTTCTTCTCTTTTCTCTTTTTCTAATTATGCTGCACTTTCTTAATTTTTTTAAAAAAATTATTTCATTTCAACTTCCACTAAATGGAAAAAAAAACCCGTTCGAACCTGTGGCCTATAAAGTTTAAAACTTCTATTTTAGCCACTAGGTTGCACTTTCTTAATTGTTATATTATACTTAAAAGGAAATTAAAACACTATATTATAATTACTTAGAGCAAGTTCAATGGTTCCAAAAAAGATTCTTCATATACGGGGAATGATCTATTTCACACTGTGAGGAATTGAATAAAATAATATTATTTTTTATTTTTTTTATTGTTTTTAGCTTTTGTTTTGTTATTCTTTTTATTAATTTAATAATAAAATATTATTATTTTAAAGTGAATTTGATTTGAATTATGAAAAATGGAAAAGATGATTGGGGAAAAAATACAATAAATTTTGCAAAATGAGATTTGAGGAATTATAAATGAAGAAAATGGATGGACTTGCTCTAACTACACTTTCATTTATTTTCATTTTAATAGAATTTTTACTTGCTGCGGAACAATAGAAAACAGAATTTTAATAAAAAAAACATAACTTTGCATCTTAAACAATATAGGCATACTAGAGATCAATCTGTACAAAGTACTTTTTTGACCGAAAAGTAAGTCACTTTTATTAATTAGAACCAATAAGCGTCCTAATCAAAGGTAAACAAGACTGAATCAAAGTCTCCTTACATATCGAAGAACCAGTTGCTCTAGCTAACACATGCACAGTTTGATTCGCAGACCTACTAATATAAGTAACACGAATGAAAGAAAAATGTCTAAGATAGTTCTTACAATCTTCAAACATCAAACCTATGTGTTCACGGTACTTATACGATAAAGAAAAGAGAGAAACGCAGGAATCCAGCTCTTTTTTTCTTTTTCCGTTCCCTTTTGAGAGCAATATATGGCGTATTGCGTACAAATGGCACGTATAAATATGGAATGTTAAAAAGGAAAAATAATTAAAAAATTTATAAATTAACTGAGGATTAAAATAGAAAATGGACGATGCGTGATGTTTTGATTATGATTAGTGATTATAAAAAGCATAAATCAGACGTAATGATATGTTTCCACTGAGGTTTTCACTCTACTTAAAACCTCAAATGTACATTTTTTTTCTTTAATTTTTCGTGGTAACTAAATAACTTTATCAACTTTTTAGAGGCATGTTGCCGACCACCATCATTCCAAAATTCAAAAAAGAATATATTTAACCTTTTTCATATTTCGAAACTGTAATTATCTGAACAATTAGAAACTTTAATGAAGTATAATTATGATTAAAGGTGGAAGAAAACGGTCTGACCCGGCCTGCAAGAGCCGGTCGGATACCAGCCTGACCAGTCCAGTTGTTTTGTTCATTGCAAAGACTTCCCTTTTGGGTCACAAATGCCTGCCAGCTATTTTCTCTCATTTTATTTCTTTGCACCACACAATCTTCAGACTTCAATGCCTGTGTTTAACTCTAATTCCTGTCTCACTTTTTCTTAATTACCATCTTCATTTAAAAATAACTATCTTTTTAAAATTATAGAAAAATTTTAAAATAAATATCAGTTTTTGGATTTCAATGCACATTTTTAATCATTTTATTCATTTTATCCTTATTTAATATAATGAATATGACTAAAAATATAAAGTATCCAATCAACTTTCAAATTAATATAAATTATAGGGATAAACATGTATTTTTATTGTTTTTAATTAATACTTGTGATCTTCGTATTGACAAACAACCTCAAGATACTGTTATTTTGAAACGGCAGGAGTATATAGTTCTGTTATTTAATTTTATTTATTAACTAAACGGAACTTATTTTTTTGTTTATTTATACTACTTTAATTTAGTTTAAACTGTTAACTATCTTGTAAATATCTTGAATGTTATTTTTTTTTTTTGAAAAACATATCTTGAATGTTATTGGTACTCAACTAGTTAAATCTATTCTTAAACTTTGTGGATAATAATTTCCATTATGTAACCAAGAAGCTTTTCAGGTATTCGAACTCGAACCTTATCTCTTCTAAGAATAGTCCTTAATTTTCCCTTTTTCTAATATCTTATTATAAGGTAGAGTAATAGGTATGTAATTAGCAAAAGGTATATGTTTGTGTATAGAAAAGTGGAATATACCATAAGTCTATATTTAACTATATGATTTTGTTACTTCATAAAGAAATATACTGCTGTAGTGAGAATACTATACCCAATTTATATTTGATAATTTAGATAGGCGTACAAGGTGCACCAACATTACATGTGCAGAAAACGACACGTGGCAAAAGGACAACAAATGTCAGGTCTAAGAATCGTAGGTGCGATGGAGAGATCCTGACCATATATATGTATCTGAGTAGAAGCATATAATACATGTGGAATCAATCCTCTCTTTTGTGTTTTCTTCTTCGTTTTCATTTCTTTGCTTTCATCACTTCTGTTTGGATTTTGTTATTCACGACAACTATATAATAATCTTGTAATTGAAATTTATGCACAGGATGGAGGATGCATACACGATACAACAATTAATGTTATACCAGATATTATATTAGATAACTTAAATGGTATGTGACATGACTGGATCAACCAGTAGTTTTATTGAATTATTTAATAAGTGATTTTGAATCTAAAATGACATTTATATATCAATACATGTAATTATGTATAAAAATCCATTTCATATGTTGTTACATTTCGGCCATCTTGGTATATTTCAGCACATCAACGTCATACGAGCACATTATAATATTTGGTTTATTAGGATGTGGACAGCGACTTTGTTTTGACAAAGTTACCATAATTAGCATTTTATAATCATTGAATTAATGGTGTGAAAACTGATCTGATACTTAGAAAGTGCAAACTAATAATGACTCTGTTTTTGACAAAATCATAAAAAAATGTTGAAACAAATTATATCAAATAAAATAAAACTATCGTGTGACATTAGAAGATTAATTTGTAATTTTTTTACAAGTTTAGATGATAACAAAATGCATTTTAAAAGTCAAGGACAATTAATTATTTTGTTCAAATACATGGGATCTTTTAAATTTTTGTGTTAAATTATAAACTAATACTTATTTCAATGTAAATTATAATTATACATTACTTAACTGAAATGAAAGTCATTATTAATTAAGCTATAATTTTCGTTTTTTATTAAAAAAATATGAATTTCTTAATGTTCCCTCAAATTAATTTAAATTGAATCAAAAAAAGTCACATAGACGAGAGAGAATTGGTTTTTGGACGTTGATTCATGACATACCAGCTGAATTAATCACGAGTCATGATGTTTGTTTATTGCTCATATATGATGAAATTATTTATAACTAATCATAATCATGATTACAATTTTTTTTTGGAATACATGGGTATTGTAAGTACCAGAGTGATTTGTTGTGACGATCCACTGAGATACAATCATTTGTCCCATCGATTTTTAATATTAAAAACCAAGAAAAATGTACTATTTTTGTCTACTACAGCCTGTCTCATGAATTTGACAGAAAAATTCATGTATCATCCAACCTTTCATATGTGCGATTTTACACTCACAGGTTTGCAAAAGTGTATGAATTAACCCCTAATGATTGTCTGATGATTTGACATAGTTTGACGTTCGAAGGAGAGTGTGTTACATGTGGTTGTTTGCCAGTACGAATGTCGCATAAATAATGATAATAAAAATATTTATTTACCCTTACAACTTTTGTTTCGTATTGAAATCCTAAAACGAGATTTGTTTAAAAAAATTAAAAGACCCTATAAAGAGAGCTACTCCCTCCATTTAAATATATATGACTTTTTGATCATTTTATTATATCTAGATTTATACACTTTTCCAACTTCAGAGGTATTTTTTTATCAATTATTTCAATCATACTCATATTAATTTGTACAACTTTCAAATTAATTATGAATCATCATATTATGCATGACTAAATCAAAAGATAAAGTAATAATTTATACATTAGTTTATAGTTTTATTAAAACCCATGGATTAGTTAAAAATCACACACACATGGAGGTAGTAATTTAAATTAATCTCTCCAAACTCACTAACCTTCGTAGTATAAACATCAAAATCACACAAACCCACCCTCTTCTCCACCCTTCATGACTGGTACAATCAAATCAACAAATTTGACATAAATATCTCATATTTTTTTAAAAATAAAAAAACTCAAATCCCTTCCCCCCTCTTCTTCCTCACAATCCATCAACGAATTCGCTGCTCACCTTTCCTCCATCAAGCTTCGTCGCTCTTTCATGTCTCCGACTCGATCTTCGTCATCCCTGTGCAGATTTGTAAGTTCCACGCCACTCACACCCCTAACCTCTTAGGTTTGTCTTCTGGATTCAGCTTATAGAAAAACGATGTTTACGCCGAGGATATTATTATTAGTGTTCTCAAAACCGGGATTTGGCCGGAACTCTCGAGTTTCTTCAGTTCTGGATTGACTAATATGTCGTTGTATCGGAAAGGGATGAGTTTCAAAAATTTGAAAGAAAAATTGATTTTTTTGTTTTAAAAAAATGTCATGTCAAGGGTTAATTGGTTTGAATTGTTAAACTTTGACATTTATGGCATCTGTATTACTCTCTCTTATGTGTGAGTGAGTGGTGGAGTGGGATTGAGGAGGTTATGTTATTCAGTTTTGCTAACTTGATGGTGCAAAGTTGCACTTATGAAAAGGTAGGGTGACATGTGATATTTTCTGTCAACTTGAGAGGGACAAACTATGTATTAGATCCAATCTTCTAAATAATATTAAGTTGTAATCATATTCAATTAATGTTTGACTATCAATTGGTACGCCTCTCATATTGGAGGTGGGGCGTTAGGCATTCGATACAAGATATTTTTAAAAAATTCCTAATTTATCAAAAAAGAAATAATTTGGCTAGTTCAACCTAGAAAAAGAGTAAGAAAATTACTATTTTAAAGCTCTCATTTCAATTTATTTGCTAATACATTGATATTAAAAAATGTCAAATGCATTACCAGAATTCTGAATTACGTTGTCATATTTCGTTTATTATGCATGAATTTTGAGAAGGTCCTCATAGCTCTCTGAATTTTTATAAAGCATATCAGTTTTTCTTTAACGTTATGTGTCTATTTCTAATTGATTTGATTTCTCAATAATATATCTCTCTTGATTTTTCTCTTTAAATCAGATGCTGGCACATGATGATGTTCAGGGAAAAACTTGTACACTTTTATCAAATTAATGGAATTACGAAAAAAAATTTCAAAATTCAGAATATAATAGGAGAAATGTTTCAGGAATTACTAATGCATTTCGTTAAAAAAAGGACCTGATAATTAAGACATATCAAGACTTAAGGAAAGGCTTATATTAGTACTCCCTCCGTCTACTAAATATTGTCGTTTTAACTAATTCACAGTTTTTAAGATAGCAATAAACCGAATGAGATGAGTTACTAACTTACCCTACCATAAGTGTCATACTCTATTTTCAAGACTTCATTAATATGTTTAAATATTGATTCATATAGTCTTTTTATCTTGTTATTGGAGATTAAAATATGATTATCTTGAAAGTTGAACAAATTAATAGGGGTAAGAATGGAAACTTAGAGAAAAAGCACATTGGAAATACAAAATGACAATAAAAAAAGACATCAAAATCCCTCTAAAATAACAATATTTAATAGACGGGGAAGTATAATTATGAAAAATGTGAATGGGGTTTGTGGAAGATTAGAAGTGAAATCCTCACGCCGTGACAGGATGCTGAGCACTTAGAGGACAAGGTGAATCTTTATGTTTTTGCATATTAATTAATTTGCATGTACTATACATGTCAATTTAAAGCTGGATTCCTATTTAAATTGGTTGGTATTGTTGTGTCACCTTCAATATTAATGCTGACTTCAAATTGAATCTTTGACATCGATGAATTACAATATTAAAGCTAATTCATATAATTGCCTACAATGAAAACGTTACATTAAATAAAGGGTATAATAACTTAACACATTGTCAGTTCTTGGATCTACTTGTCGTGAGTCCATATCTGATCAAAAATAAATTTTTGTGTTGAATTTCGGAACATGAATGTATAAATTTTGAAAAACAATTCCGAACATGTATTTATTTAGCATGAACATAAATAACATTAATCAAATTCAAATAAATTAATACATTTCTTAATGCTGATAGCATGTTGTGAATTCAATTTCACACATTATTTAAATTTTTTTGTTATTTTTTGTAAAATACAAACCCAATTTGTTATTTAATATATTGTTCTAATAAATAATTCCAGAATTTAGCTTCATTGAACATCATATGAATTGATAATGAATTTTTAAGAAAAGGAGTGGGTCAATCTGCAACATATTCTGAGAAACCCACTAATCCTCTCGGTCGACATGATTTTGATTTTGCATATAACAAGATAATACACATATTTTCAAGTTGTTTGGGCAATTCGATAAATATGTCTACCATTAACCTTAAATCCCGCTATAATAAACATTATATTTGCATAGAAATTCCCTCGTGAATTAAATTTTTTGTGTCAAAAGTCAATAAAGTAACAATATGTAAAATTTTGTTCTCAAATGCTATAACAGGAGCTCAACTTTATTTTGTACGTATATAAAATTGCAACAATTTATAAATTATTGATCGATTGAAAAACTGCATGTTGATTATATAAACAAAACTATACCTCATCAACTACATCCGTATGATATGATGAATACATGTAATTACACACAATATAAGATAAGTAGAATGTTATAGTTAAAAATGTGAGTTGGTTCACGTACTAAGCTACTTGGCATCACTTAATCAAGGTTTCGAATTCAAGCATGTAAAAAATTTTCACTTGAAAACTCACCCACCATAACATGGTATGCATCTCGGATCGGATCTGAATGTAATCATGTAAAACTCCGGATGAACTAGATGGACAAAAAAAAATAGTTAAGTGTAATAATTTCTATATTCCTTTAAAGCTCCAAATTAATAGAATAGTTCGGGTAGAAAGTTCGAAATTTGAATAGACCTTGTAAGAGTTGTTGAAACACCTCTTTCTCAACGAACCATTGATTATTTATATATTTTAGTGGGATTAATTTGATCTCAGTATAATATTCGAATTAAAAAGAAAAAGAGAAGGTAGTGACATATCTTGTCCTGTGATCTTTATTTGATATTTAGTTACATTTCATATTATTTTTAATGTTCACGCAGAGCTTTTCATGTGATTATATTTTTCCTTCCGATAAGACATTTGATCTACATAATATTGTCTAAAGTTTTTTTATAAATTAATGGGTTTCGGAAAAAACTTGAAAATAGAAGTATGAAAAGAACCCTTGTATGTGGAATAATGGCACTCAAGACACACATTTCACTACGTGCTTTAATACAAATTTGAGCCTTTCTTTATCGATTCGAGGTACACGCCCAGCCCGGTCCAAAACTGTTTTTATGGATCAGGCTTGGACACTCAATTTGTTAAAAATCATACCCGACTCCGAAATTGTTAAAACCCAATATTTTTTTAATCGGACTTGGATAATGTTTAAATATTCAAACCAGGTCCGAACCTAATCCATTTAATGTTATATATATAAAAATATTTATTTATTATGTTTAATAATTACTTAGAATTTTTCGTACTTGAGTTCTTAAATCTAAATACAATTTATATACAAAAAAGTTGAATAATTTAATAGATATATAATTTATATAAGATTTATACGTAGTTATATAAATTTTATATATATATATATATATATATATATATATATATATATATATATATATATATATATATAGTCAATTAAAATTTAAAAAGAAAAAATTAATATGGATCATGGATCGGGTTTGGTAAAGATCCTATAAACCCAGCCCGATTCTGAAATTTTAAAATGTGAATCGGACTATATGTGGGTTGATGTTTATATGTAAATCCGATTAAATCCGACCCGAACCCGACCCCTTCCACTTGTTCATATAATTAATATTCTTCTTCCAGAACATCCAAAAAAGATATTGAAATTAGGAAATAATCAATATCGGATGCGGTTAGGTTTGGCTATTTTCAATTGATCCAAAATCCAAAAGAAGCAAATATATAACTTAAATTTGCTTCGTTATTTGAGGGAGAAAAGAAAAGAAAAGAAAAGATTGAAATTGACAAAGGAGGAAGGACCAAAATGAAATTGGAAAGATCCCGATAGGCTTCATGTTCTTTTCTTTTTACAAGATAAAATGCACTAGTGCATTGCATTGTGCTTTTCTTTTTTGCTTTTATCTGCCTCTTTTAGTACTTAAAGTGATTCCACTCACCCACCTCACTCAACAACTCCCTTCTACTTATGATTCTCTGTTTCAATTCAGCTTTAATTTTCATGGTCATTTTATTACAAAATTAATTTTGTTGGAGTTTTAGAATGTTGAGTCTGATTGTATAGATTACATAATTAGTACAAAACTAATGGACTTAAAGATAACTGAGTATGGAATAGTTGCCTTATATATTAGCTTGAACTACATATATTTTTCGTTTGGTAGTTTTTTATGCGCTAATTCTTGAAAGATTTCATGAAACTTGAGAGCATTACATCCATTGATATTCAATTTCATAGTTTCGTCCTCATTTATTTATACGGTGATATCTTTAACAAAATAATATATCAAAAAGATAAATTCAATTCAATTCAATTCATTCAAATTTATATACTTGTGAAATTTGGTTGAGTCCGTTTTAATTTAAGCCAACATGATTTTCAACTCAAGTATAATATGTTTAATCTAATCATAATCCGATACTATATGTATTCCTCCATCCCTATAGATTCTTCCTCCTTGTCTGACTTTGTACATCTTCCTCCTCCATCCCAAATTTACTTACTTCAGTAAATTTGGCTATTTGCCTATTGTTTTCTTTCTTCTATTTTGTATTAACTTTTTCTTGTTATTGGTATTCTCCATCTAATTAAAATACATAAATATTTAATAAAGTTGGGTGAATTCACAAAATTAAACAATTTTTTTATAGAAAAAATGCTAAAATGTAAGCTCTCCTTTTTTTTCAAAGAACACGAACCTTTGTTAAGATTATAGTCATAGTATGAGTCAAGTATAGAATGCTTATAGTACTGTGTTCATGTAGTTTATCCTGCACCTGGCCCTACCTAATTGCAGCTCATCTAACAACTGTCAATTTTGTTAGGAATGACGGGAATCTCAATCAGCAGCTCGCATGACTTATGCGGGTATCGTATTGTATAAATACAGTATTGATCAATATACGGAACACACTTTTTCAGAAATATCCCTCTTTTTTAGCTTTCTCTCTATAAGCTGAATCCGAAGCTAATAACCTTTTGCCACTTAAAAATCTAAAATATTCTCTTAATTTTCTTTTTCCTCTCCAAATTTACAAGGGTCATGAAAAAAGAAAAAGATAAGAGAGGGAGGCTTATCAGGCTTTTTTAAGTGTTAAATGAACCATTCTAAAACAAAAATGACGGATAATTATTTTTCCTTTTTTATGAAAGGGTAAAATTTAGTGCAGTCAAAATCTCCATCACCCTGCATTCATTGATCTGCAACTGTACTTTGAAGGGTGACAAAGTCTCCGATTACACATGTGTAATAGTTATTTAAATATATAAATAAACTTTTTCACTAGAACAACTTGAATAAATGATTTTGACTAATAATACTAATTAATTATGATATATTTGCTATCTATTTTTGAAGTTTAACAGTTTAAAAAGGTTTGAAAATTGAACTTTTCAAAACAACAATGTTAAAAAATAATTTCAGATTGGCTCTAAATTTGTACCATGGATCACATATGAATACATATCATGGAGTTCAATATACAACTAGTTAGGTAACCCCACAAACCTCTAACTTTTACACCAATTTTAAGCATGTGAAATAGAAATCAAATTTAAATCGACTCCATTAATTAAGCTAAAATGAAATTTTTAAATATTTGGTTTGTCTTGGTCTAAAGTAAATTTGAACTCTTAGTTCTTATGACCTAGATTAATCTTTATTGTGCAATTTTCAAGAGGCTTAAGATTCAAAACCGAAACATTTTTTATGGCAACACCTTGTGCTAGGCCCCGTAGGTTAGGTTCAAATGAAATTTGATTATATGTAGAGAAAAAATATTGTATTGAATCTAAGAGCGGAGCAGTGAAAGGGTGACAAAAAAGATTCCTAGTAAGTCATTTTCAAGATCCTGGAAGTCGGCCATTAACGTGGGTTTTATTAAGCAGGGAGAGTGGGTGACACACTAATGGCGACTCATAGCCATTTTCTTCCTTGTGTTCAACTTCCCACTCAATTAGCTGCACACTGAGTCTCATATTTGTACAAACATAGGATCAAGTTGCTTGGCATGGCTTGTCATTGCATTAACAATACTTGGCTACTCATTCTATTACTTTTTTAGTATGGCATTAATGGTGCTTTGATTAGTTACGTTTTTATGTAAATTAGGGAAGAACCTCTACCTATGTGGCTATGTGTTACCTTTCCAAGTCAACTACTCTCCGCCTATTACATCCACCCACGTCAACATGGTAGAAATTTTTTTATATTAGGGTATGATCGAGCTGTGAGGGAACCTATTTACCGTCAAGTTTAAATTATCTGGTAAGGTTCGATTATAAATCTTATATTATCCCGGACATTCCCTTGCACTGGAATGTCAGTTATGCTGGAAAATAATATAACATAAACTCACTCTAGTATTTGTTAAAATTGAATTCACCAAATGAAACTATTAGGATTCAAACTCTTGATTTCTATGTCCATGAAATTTTGATATCATGTCATGAAAACGTTTTATCCAAATATTTAGGATGATAGATACAGTTGAACAGTAAATCTTATATTGTTCTGAGCCAATTTTTTGACCATGGGATGTTTTCCTTGTTGGTGAACTCTTTCACTATCCTAAATTCTGTCTTGTATATTGAATTTTTCATGTATATAATACATTAATTAAGGCTCTCTTTGAGTATATATTTTGCTGATTATAAACTAACAAAAACGACAATAACTATAGTGGTGAGTAATTTCTCTTTTGTACAGGGGCGAATCCAGGACTCAAGTTGAGGGATGCAAAGTTCATGTATAATTTTAAAAAAGAAAGCTCAATAGAGTAATGGTACATCAAATCAAACTAAAAATAAAAATTATATTAATTTTCGCAGTGATGGGATTCAAACCAGCAACTTCTTACCCCCCTTATGTTCCTCCACTATCAACTCTACCAAATGATCTTCTTATCAGTATCATACAACTATATACTAATATGCAATTTTCCAAAAGTGAAGGTAGCAGATCCCCACTAATGCATGTAGGCCTACCCCTCAACTTTGAGTTTGTAAAACTAGACGTCAACAGATTTCTTATATGCACAACCCCGGCCAAAGTATCTTGAAAGTGAAAATTTGCTAACAGAAAATCAAAATTCAAGGAAAGGTATCTTAAGTCCATATAACAACTAACAACCTAATGGTTCAATACACACACTTATATGCTACTATTTAAAATCATATATTTGGGACGTGAACCTCTCAAACTAGCCAATGAATGATTTGATTTTTTCGTAAATGAGATAAAAAGTCTAGAGGACTAGGCAAACCAAAACGAGAAAATGAGACTCTCAGTAAATCTCCAGGCAAAATACAATTTCAGACTCTCAACTTTATATGCGACATAGCATCTAATAAGTATGATCACCACCATATTTACATAACAATTTCCTTCTAAAGAAGAAATCATCTGCTATACTCGTCGAATAGGATATTCATTATTACAAAGCTCAAAACTTGACATATGGAACGTGAAAGTCACAATTAACTTAATATCGAAAAGATAAGAATTGTCTGTGACCATGACTTGTACCCATACAATTAAGGCTTTTCAATAACTCTAGATTAATTTGATGAAATTATATAATTAGTTAGTGAATCATCATAGAATAGCAACTACTTTTGACTTAAAGCACTGCAATGGAAAAGGGGGAGCATTGGTATAAACATAGTTGATATGATTGAGCACTTTGTATGGATGAATATCTCTTCTATATTTGATGACTAAATGGAGTGACATTTCATTGGAAATGGAACCAATGAGATTATTATATTCAATTAAAGGTGGCAAATATCATCATATTTTAGCTGAATTTTGAAGATTATCACATTTTGACTTTGATTTGTTTGGAATATTATCATTCACTTGTCCACTAAAATATCACACCATACACTACTTTTCAAAATTCCCAATGCATGTTGCATTTGCTATTATTGGGCAGCTATATATGTTAATTTCTTATTAGTTGGTTACTCTTTATAGTTTACGTAAACTCTTTGCTCAATATTTGTCGTGACTCTATAAACTAGATGTTAATTACTGGAATACAAAATGGGTTTTAATTTTTTTATTAAAAAAATTGTCTCGTCTCACCTTATATATAGAAAATATTTTAATTAATTCTTTAAAATAATTTTATCTAAATTTGGCGAGCAATGATATAAGAGGACCAGATAGGTGAATTAGGCCCAAAGTTATCCTATAAAACGTCTATCTTCCACTAGGATGGCAACTGATCCCGGACCCGGTATGGACCCGTCGGATCCGGGTCCGAGTCCAGGAAATGGGTCCGGGTCCGGGTCCGGGTAATGAAACCCGGATCCGTATTTAAATATTAATTGTATATTTTTATTTATTATTTACTCCGAAAATATTGGATAATTAATATTATTTGATATCCACGTAAATCCAATTGCATGAACATAATTAAATAAGCATGTAAACTATTTAAAATAAGGTGAAATGTACAAGTATGGAAGCTGGAACTAAGAATTTGATGTTAATTACATGGACCCGTTTTGGACCCGTTTTGAACCCGGATCCGTGAGACCTGTCGGATCCGGATCTGGATCCACAAATTATGGACCCGCCGGATCCGGGTCGGATCCGGGTCCAATATATTAAAATGGATCCGGGCCGGGTCCAAGCCGGATCCGGCCCGTTGCCATCCTTAGACTCACCCCTGCAGATAACTCTAATCATGTGACTGAATTTCTCAATATCTGCTGCTTTTTGTCTTTTCGCATCAAACAACAAATAATTATTATAAATTAAAACAGGTTTTAGCTATCCTGGAAAGTGGTAAAAAAAAAAATATTATCAACAGTAACAATAAAAGTTAAACTAAACGGGTCCTTAAAAGAATTGTAGATCCCTAGATTTGAAAAGGTAACTAAGCAGTGAATAAGGCAGTGTGTGACCCATATTCTTAACTGGAGCAGAAAGCAAACTAGTATGAAAATATCTAAAAATTATTCACATATTGTAGTCACATAAAAAGTCCATATTATCCCTGCAAAACCATTTAACCAATCTTGTCTATCAATCTATCAAAATTTTAAGATGAAATGTACAAATTCTACTCTAGATCAAGTAAGTAGTCCACAACTAACATTATGTTAAAGTTGCGGGACTAACTCCAAACTTACTCCATCAGTAGTAAATTCCTGTTGAATACTTCTAAATAGTCTTACCATTCCTAATACTCGATAATTAGGCACAAATATTGTTTAATACAGAATTCAATCCATAACCAAACACTGCAAACATAAACCAAGATGATATATCGAAAAAATCTCAGAACTATATATAGCAAAAAAAAATACAGGAACCTTTTGTAGACAAATGTTTGATTCTACATTATTGCTACTCAGAACAAAAAAACAATGCGATAAAGAGAAGCATAATTTAAGGCGAACTTCATCGAACATACATAGTTACTATAAAACTTCAATTTGTGTCAGTAATATCCCTAAGCATTTCTTTTCACTATTGTGACATAAACTGATTCTGGCTACAATGTAATATCAATCAATCAACCAAGCTTCTATCTCACGCTAAACAAGATATAACTGAAAATTAAATCGCAAGGACATTACAAAACAGAGAAACCAAATAGAATTTTTTTAAAGTTTTCCTAACGTATCAATTAGAATGCATCATTTCACGTAATATACGAATTCTCTTAATTCTTTTTTTTCAGAGAAGAAAAAGGATTAGCAGACTAGTTCTCGAGCAAAATTACCTCAAGATGTTGGGTAGCTTTTGAAATCAACCCTATAGTCGCAGCAGCTAATCCTATCAATCCTCCCTGCAACACAAAAATCCCAAATAGTTGAAGTTAAAATTAACATCAAGCAAATAGTAGACAAAGAGAAAAAACAAAAAGGGAGAAACGGAAGGGAATTAGGGAAATAAGGAGTGAGATGAACACAAACCAGTCAAAATCAGATTGAGAAGAAGGATCTGTGAAGAAGACGGATGTAATCAGTGGAGAAGATGAACTGAGATGAGAACTTAAGTCTTGATCAAGCGAAAAGGAAGAAGAGAACAGGAGAATCGGCGTTGGAGAGAGAAGCGGCACCGGAGGACGGCAAAGATAGTTGGTTCGATTAGGATTTAGGATGTGGCTGAGGTTTTTCTTTTAAGGCTCGAAATAACCGGGTACTAATCCAGCAAAGAAACAAGGTAATCACCGAATTGCGAACAGAGACTTTCGCAGGGTTTTTCTTTTAGGGCTTAGGAGTTTCACGGCTTCGAAGGAAGTGGAGGATAGGAACAATGAGGAGTACAGCAGAAAAGGAAAAAAGCGCGAGGTTTATAAGCTGAAATTTGGGAAAAAA
Organism: Euphorbia schlechtendalii; assembly: GCA_949673415.1. Lineage (NCBI taxonomy): Eukaryota > Viridiplantae > Streptophyta > Magnoliopsida > Malpighiales > Euphorbiaceae > Euphorbia > Euphorbia schlechtendalii. The sequence continues at coordinate 274 of CATIWQ010763641.1, read as the reverse complement.
TAGAAGTGTATTATGGACGGTTCATAAAAGAAGACCGTCCGTAATAAGTATTACGGACGATTCATAAAAGAAGACCGTAATACGTAATAAGTATTACGGACTGTTCATACATAATGACCGTCCGTAATACGTATTGCGGACGGTCATTACATGAGAACCGTCTGTAATAACTATGTTAAATTGTTTTTATTTCTCCTTTTCAATTATAAGTTTTTCCAATTAAATATATCTAAGCTGCAAGGAAATAAGAATCACATTTAAAAATTGACTATAT
>CATIWQ010763523.1:0-13676 GCA_949673415.1 Euphorbia schlechtendalii | reverse complement strand
TAAAATAAGGTGAAATGTACAAGTATGGAAGCTGAAACTAAGAATTTGATGTTAATTACATGGACCCGTTTTGGACCCGGATCCGTGGGATCCGTCGGATCCGGATCTGGATCCGTAAATTATGGACCCGCCGGATCCGGGTAGGATCCGGGTCCAATATATGAAAACGGATCCGGGCCGGGTCCAAGCTGGACCCGGCCCGGATCCGGCCCGTTACCATCCTTAAATTTACCTAACATGAAAAAAACACTCCTTTTTTTCTATCTAATTCATTATTAATGGAAGTAAACTAGAGTCAGTCACACAGGAGAAAATCATTCAGTGAAACAAAATGGTCAGCTGAATTCACAGAGGGTGACTGTCTAGACAACATAATATAAGAGCCACAGGTAAATGTATTCTACTATTAAAGCCAATTAAAATGCATTCACTGGTTAGTAGTGAGAAAATTTTCCTGCATCTCCTTCATCAGATTCATAATAATAAGATTCTCTTCATAATACAAAACACAATGTTATAAATGCAGCATGATAGTTAAACTTAGAACACTGATAACTCAGCAGTTCGACATCATTTTAAAGACACCAAGAGCAGCCTGGAATCAATAAAGAAACAAAACAAATAATATCCTCTAGCTCCGAAAAAAATAGAAATAAACCCAAATAATTTTAAATTGGCATCACGGCAAATGCTCAATTGCCAGATCAAGAGATACAATGAGGAAGGCACAATTTGAATTATTTAATTTGTTAGCTGGATAGGAGACTACAGCAACTTCTGCACAAAAACAGTTCATGCAAATTTCTGATATGCATACTGCATACATAAAGAATCTTAGTAATCCTCGGAATTACTGCTGTATACATCAACAATATATGCAACGTCCAAAGTAATATCCAAAACTATGTTTTTGACTCACAAAAACTAACCATGCCTGGCTCGTAAGTTGTAACAAATGCAACAAACTCTCCATTTCCAGATGGAACTTTAGAGAATGTATTTGGTTAAATAATTCCTTTCACAACTCACATGCTTGGTAGAAAACAACCATTGCACACACGTGTTACAGGTTCTCTCTACTGCAACCCATAATTCAAAATCCATACCGATTTAAGTAACAATACTTTGTTTCTTACTCTTCCAATAACCTAGATTTCCATTGGCAACATCATTTTTGAGAGTATCCATAGTACATGTATGTATTTCATTTGTATAGATATTTGTACTGCTTATTATTATCATTAATTTATTCTTAACATTAATTTAAACTGTCTGTTTGTTCATTTTGATCAACAAAGGCCCACAAACCATTGGTCATAGTAGTAAAAGGCATGCCTCAAGCGTGCCTTAGGCTATGGGCGCACCAGACTTTGGCATCATTGCCTAGGCGCATGCCAGACTCCTCACATGCAAAAGGCACGTACCTAGATGCACCAGAATCTAAGGTTTGCGCCTGACACTAAAACTAGGATTTTTAAGAAAAAAAATTAAGGTATAAAACGATTTAGGTAAATTTAGAGTTAAGAGAAAAAAGAAGTTAGGAGATAGAAATTAGCTAAAAATATTAGCCATGGAAGGAGATAAGTTAGGAAATGAAACAACTGAAATTTCGAAACAAGAATTTGAATTTGGAACAAGGAATAATTGAGGGAGAGAAATAGGAAGGAAAAGAAAATGGAGGCATTTTGATAACAAATTTAACTTGATTTATAGTTCGTAATTAACTACTTAACAACTAATAAAAATGCAAAACAACTATCTTGGTTTATATTATATACTATTTTAACTACAACAGGTATGTATACATGACAGAATAATGGAACTTAATCTTTATTATTTAATGAAATTGAATTCAATAATAGTTTTTGCACCTAGCGCCTTGACTACTATGTCATTGGTATTCCATACTCAACAAACAGAACACCATTACCTTCTCAAAGCCGCCCTGCCTGGGAAGTCAAAATACATTGGAGATAATTCACACAGATATGCCTATATATACATTGATCACAACATCATGAAAACTCCATGAAGTGTTTGAGCATTCCTCTTAGGAACCAACCTAGCCTTCAATTAAGCTTCAATTCATTTTATGGCTCATCATTAATGTTATGCACATATTTAATTCCTGCCAGCTAAATAAACAACCAAAGCCCGTTGAAAACTACAATAATATCGAAATAAAAACACCAAAGGCGCTTTCTTATGCATCGAACCCTTCAATTATGCTAAGCAACATACAAACAAGTTTATAAGCGATGAAATGGGCAAGTATGCAAACCCGATCATGATCATCGGTTTCCTGGGCCACCTTAATTTCCGAATCGATGACTCGGAGAAGCGACTCAGCCGAACTTGGCTTATTAGAATCAGCAGCCGTGGAATACTGAAAAGATGGAAACACAGCGGATTTCGGGCTAAAACCATTGGCGTGATGGTTCACTGCGGAGGAGAAAGCAGTTAGTTGAATTCTAGTGTTTCCTCGGAAGAACCGACTCGACAATGGAGCCAAATTGCAAGCTGATTTACGAATAAATGCAGCCAAAGCCATTATTGTTGGAGCTCAGGGTTTTCTAGTTTTGACAAGGATTTAGGGCTTTTCTGTTGACTTGTTGGGCAGGGTTTAGTGCATAGTTTTCTTATAGAAAAATTGTATATTCGCCCCAACATTTTAGGCCGTAATAAACCTTTGTGTTCATATATTTATCATTTTGATCAAAATTCTTCATTTTAGTTTTTAGTTTCTTATATTTATTATTATTCAAACTTATTATTATTTTGCACTTTTCAATTATTTGGATCAATTTTCACCCCACTAATTGAAAAAATGTATGATAATTGTATCAAAATAAACAAAATCATCATAGAATTTCTTGTAAATTTATCAATAGAAAAAATATTAGTTAAAATTTAAAAAAGCATATGAAAATATTTGTTTCAAATTTCTAATAACCGATATGAATCAATCTCAGTACATAATAGTAATTTGTAACGATGCAATTTTGTAAAAATTCTTAGATGAGAGGAATAATATATTTTTCCCTATAAGATTAATAATTAGAAAGAGCAACGAAATGGTATCGCCCGCACAAAATGCCTAATATTTTTATATATATACTTTCATCCAAAGAATTAGTATGCTAAAAAATAAGTAAAAAAGAAGGTAATCATATGGATAAGTGGTTAGTTGAGGTTGTAAACCCAAGCTGATTGTTATGAACATGAATTGAATTGGGCTTGATTTCCGCCTAGAACCCGGTCCAGCGGCGTAGGTGTGAACACCAAACAAAGGTGGGAAACAAACTGTATGCCATCATCTTAAGCAATAATCACTGTACTGTACTGTACTGTAATGTAAAGGCGAGAAAGAAAGAGGAAAGAGTGACACTCTTCGAGTATATAACAACATCCCCTGAAAACAGAAATTAGAAGAGATCCTCGTAAAGATGAAAGCAAAATCTAAATCTAAGCGTATCCAACAACTCCCCCATTGAAGCCCTTTTCTGTTGCTTCTCAGGGAAGGGGTCGCAGTGGTGGTGTTTCATTCATGTGAGAATCTGATAGAAATTCAATCTGAAAAGCACCCTTTGCCTGAAAAATTGTTTCCTCTTCAGTGTTTTGCAAAAGGGCACATTAAGAGATGAAGGAGGTGTTTGGGAGTCCGGGTAGGGTGAGTGGATTCGGGTTGAGAGTGGGTCAATTCGTTTTTGCTGCTTCTTCGATTGGGGTTATGGTTTCTGCTCGCGGCTTCTTCAATTCCACTGCTTTCTGGTATTCCCATTTCTTATTTTTCTGCTCTTTTTTCAAATTATGTGTCTTCATTTTGTAGGCGTTTTCTTATGAGGTCGTTTTTGAATGGGTTAATGATGTTTGCAACTCGGGAACCTTGGTTTGCATTCCAGTTAGCAATTGAATTGTTACGTTTTAACTATCCAATGAAACATCATCAATTATCAAATTTGAACTGTTACACTGAATAGGGTTTTTTAGATTTTCCCAACATGAGCCTTCAAATTGGTGTGAATATAAGAGTATCTCTTTGGCAAATACTTCTCAGGTTAAATTAAACTTATCTATTAGGCAATGTTCCTCACTCAGTAGTAATGTTAACAACTTGTAATGGGTGAGTGCTTAAGGTCATTGTGGTTGTCTTTTTTTTTTTATCAGCAGTGAGTTGTATGTATTTGTCATTTGCCTTTTATTCAGTCACCTTCGATTCGAATTTGGAATAGAATTTGTTTTTCTGTAGGAGGATTTCTTCGAGCTTTTATAGTAGTTCGTTAGAAGATAGAGCTCAGAAATAGTTAATTCCATCATTAGCTTTATGAAATCAATATTCTAAATGTAGCTCATTTAGATAAAGTTGTTGATAACAAAGCTTCGTCTTTGGTTCACCTACTGTAATAATGGATTTGATATATAAAAGAAACAGTTGAAAATGATCGCGTAGGGTCTGAAACTGATTTTCAGTATATCTGTTTATCTTCGTATTGAGAGTATTGTTTTTTGTTAGTTTTAGTACTTAACATAAAAGTTAAAAGCTTTTATGCATTTGGGGAGTGACAATTTTGCCATTCATCTTCATTCTAATCCTATATCTTCATTCCGCTTAATGCTTTTGGAACCTGAATCATAAAGACAATTTGTATCCCACAAATAGCGTTTTATTATAGCATAAATTTGTATGCTTCATTTTTTTTCATTCAGCGTGACGATACTCTGAAATTCTATGTCATCTAAGATTTTGACTAGTGTGTAATGAACTTCAGCTATTTGATTGCATCAATGGGGCTTCAAGTGCTATGGAGTTTCGGGCTTGCTTGCCTAGATTTGCATGCTCTCAGATCAAAGAAAAACCTGCAAAATCCTGTCTTAGTCAGCCTATTTGTTGTTGGTGACTGGGTAAGCATCTTTCTTTTATGCTCAAACAGATTATGGAAACCAAATTTAATTACATATACTTCTTTTGGGTATTTTTTTGCAAGCCCATAGTTTTCTCATGGAATAGGTTCATTATTTTTTTCGTACTTTTCTCTCTCTTTTTTCTGGTTGTTGCATTATTTCATGAGAATGAAATTGGTGAAATATTTGAAAATGTCTGGGTGAGAAGATTCATTGACATATTTGCAAAAGCATGAGCGTAATCTATATTATTTCCTTTTACTGCTATAGTTGCTCCTCCCCATTGCTTTGAAAAACCGCAAGTGCTAGGCAACGATTGCTACTTTGCTTCTGTGATACAACCCAACCAAATGTAGATATATCATATTTTATGCTCAACCTTCAGCTAATCTACAATTGTATCTCTCCTTACGTGGTGCAAAGTTAAAATTTAGCTTCTTTGCCTGGAAAAAAAATTGTCTTTTTTTTTTTGTACATGTACTTAATTTTGATATGTTTGGAACATGTGCTTAGCTTAGCTCTATTTCACTTAATTTCTTATACATGCTCCTTTACTTTTATTTTCATAAGCTACTAACGATATTGCCAAAGTTTTGGAAAAATCAAAATATAGCTGACATATGTGCAAATTTTGTCAAGTTGGAATGTATTTAATCTTTGACCTCATGCATCATGTTATTGTTTCGAGACAAATGAAAAGGTGTAATATTTGTTTTGCAGGTTACATCAATACTGTCACTTGCAGCAGCATGTGCATCGGCTGGAGTTACGGTTTTATACGCAAAAGACTTGCATTACTGCACCAAACCACCCTTTTTCCCCTGCACCAGGTTCCAAATCTCTATCGCTTTGGCGTTTTTCTCATGGGCTCTTCTTGCCATTTCTTCTCATGTTATGTTTTGGCTTTTGGCCAAAGTGTGAGTCATCATTGTAATTATGTTGCTATTTCTGGAACGCTTCTGTTACAAATGTCAGGATTTTTCCCTTCATAGCAGCCAGTCCATGAGTTTTTGTTGCTATATGAAGCTGAAACTTTACAATTTTCGTGAATCGGTTGTTTTGTCCTAAGGAGAAATGCTGCATTGTTTTCCAGCTTGCATTAACTGAACTGAATCATATTTAGCGGCGGAAATATAGTTTTTCTTTTGCTTATTTCGATCAGTAAAGCATAATGAATGAATAATTGTGAAATTGTTACATTTCAAGTCGCCTTTTTTCAGATATAACTATCATTTCCGGTGGAGGCAGAAGTTAACAATTAAATGCAGCAATTTATGTTCTATTTCGTGCCTCTTTAAACTTGTAATTATTGCCATGCAATAATTATATATGGCCTATGTTTTTGAAAAGAATATTATATTGGATGAAGATGAGATTCATTTTCCTCAAAATTATGAAAGCGACATTTCAACTGCTTTTCAATTAAATACAGTTTCTTACTTGCAATTGGTTATCTTAATTTACGAATAGGTGGAGCCTACGTGACATCATGATGTTAAGAATTTATAAAAAAAACATATAAATAGGTGATATATTGGGGATCTTTTTTCGCAATGATAAGTAAATTCTTTTTTTAGTTTGGTTTAATGTATGAATATAATTGACTCAGTCATCCATCCAATTTCACAGTGAAGTGAATTTGTTAAGACAAAATGAAAAGATATCTTTTTTAGGATATTAGCTTCATCGTGAAATTGCATTTTAATTATTTTTTATTCCATTAATCCAAAGGACATCAACTTAACATTTGATAATCAATTCAGTTGATTCCCTTTCTCATTAAGATTTATGCCACCCACACAAGACAAATAGTCAACACCAGCAATGGTATCAATTTGGGACCCTAATTTGATTCTGTTTTACTATTACTATTTTGTTATTTAATCGTACAAACTTTTCCGTCTTTTTAAATTCCCACTCTCATTTTTCTGAAGTGTGATTTGTTTCCAACAACTGCCCCCTCCACCATGTTTTAGCCTTGTTAGAACTTACCCTTGGCCCACCCACCTTGCTAACTAATACTGCCAAGTCCATCTCGAGGAAAAAAAAACATATGAACTATATTATATGCAAGAGAAAGGATAAAAAGAATAAATAAATTCATACCGACTCTTGATGAAAACCATGTTACATGATAAAATAATCAAAATGAAACATGACCAATAAAACAACAATTAAATTACAAAAAGCCTGAGCTGTATAGAGTTATAGAAACATTTATTCCTATAAACAGTACCCAAAGTAACACTTCTTACACAAACATCACACTCTTAATGACCTCCATTACAGTCACCAGATTCATTTACAGTAGCACAGCTGACTTTTACAATTGTATGCTCAAACAAAATGAACTTGAACAACAAAAGAAAGAACCACACCTTCACATAACTATCTCGGGCTTCAAAATGCTCGACTTGATCTCTTTGTGGGGCAACACCACACCCCCATTGCTATAAATCTCGTCACACACATGAACATCCTCCCCGAGAATCGTCATGTTCTCGACGCGAGCCCATTGGCCGACGGTCGAATGCCAGCCAATTATGCTGCTCGATATACACGCATGGCTCTTTACGCGTGCGCCGCGCATCACAGTGCATCGGGACAGCCTGACCCCCGACTCGACCACGCAGCCCGGTCCTATCGCCACGTCAGGGCCGATCAGACACCCTTCTCCGATCTTGGCCGTCTCGTCGACCAAGACGTTTCCCACGATGTGGGGCCCGGTGGCCAGCCGCAACGAGGAGTTTTTCCGAAGCGAGTCCAGATAGAGTCTCAGGCCGGTAATGTAGTCTCTCGGTTGCCCGATGTCCATCCAGAACCCTAGGAGAACCATCGCGAAGAGCTGCTTGTCAGCCGCGATTTTCGGGAAGACTTCCTTTTCGATCGAAGTGGGCCTCAGTTCGATTCGATTGAGAACTGACGGGTTCAGAAGGTAAATTCCGGCGTTGATTTTGTTGCCAACGAATATTTTCGGTTTTTCCACAAATCTCTCGACTTTCCCTGTGGATTCTTCCATGACAACAACGCCATATTTTGATGGCTCATCCACCTATTGTTAATAATAAAACTCAATGATTGCTGTTTCATAAGAAATTGTCCAAATCCTAGGAATTAAAATTTTAAAAATTTTATTTAACCTTTGTGACCATTATGGAAGCTTCTCCTCCGTGGGCCTTGTGGAAGTCAATCATTTGTTTGAGTGGGTACTCACTCATGACGTCACTGTTGAGAACAAAAAAAGGATCACCAGATTCATCGATCAATTTGTCTCTAGCTAGTGCGAGCGGACCAGCAGTGCCGAGTGGCTCGGTTTCTTGTGAGCATGTTATAGTGATCCCCAGCTTTGCCTCAAATTCCTTCAAGAAATTCAACATCACCTGCAGAAAAATACAGCAATACCAGAAGCATCTAAGCAAATTTCAGTCAAGTCAAACTGTCAGCCATTAACTTGATGGTGAGGAAAGAAAGGCAGCAACTTTGATAGTAAGGATACGTTATTTACCTCGGGTTGGTAGTTAATAGCCAAAACCACTTCAGTGACCCCAATTGCCTTGAGTGCTTCAATCTGCAAGATGTATTAAAGTCATAAGCTTACAAAATAATGTTTGCTATGAGGTCAAACTTTCACAACTATTTAGAATGTGAAGTTATAATTGCTTCTCAATCATGGTCCTCAAAAGCACAAAAAATCAACAGTTGATAACTAGAAATAAGCATTTAATTCGTGAATCTGATTAACTAAGTATGAAGAATATTCTAGTTTGCAAAAACATACCTGATGCAAGATCATAGGTTTGTTTGCAAAATCAACAAGTGGTTTTGGGACACTGAGTGTCAACGGCCTCAATCGTGTTCCAAATCCTCCAACGAGAATCAGAGCCTTCATTCTGTTATCCTTTTACTTTTTCTGTAAAATAAGGTATTCAAGAAGCAGTTCAGTTAGAATCTAGACATTATCAATAACAGTTCTTTAAGACAGGCAGTACAAGGAAGATGCCCATAGATTAAATAAATGTGATGACACTTGCCCAAAAATTCTGCACACATGCCAGACCAGAACTAAAAGTGCAAGCCAAGAATTCCAGCTACATCACAGGTTGGAAAAGTCAATAGAGAGACCAAATTGCTTTTGTTTGTCAGAGATCTTACCAAAAAGGGCATGGAATCTTAACTGGAATTCACAGATAGATTTTAACTGGAATTTACAGCTAGATTTTCTTTGTGCAATTATATGACAGATGTATTAAACTCTTAATCGGAAAACAAGAATAGCTTGCTCAATGACATCAAGATCATTTCTATTGGTGCAGAGTAGGCCTTTCCGATTCAAGTTAGAATATGATGGATAAAAGGAAAACCAAATATAAAAAGAAAAAATGTCAGTTAATTTGACCGGCGTTCAAAATATCTAGTGATACCTTGCTTTTGTAAAGCCCGGTTACACTGCTACAGTTGCATGCTTTGGCAGAATAAACTGAATACATCATTAACATCTTAAATAGAATTCCAGGACCACTTTGCAAGATTTAAAAACCAGATCTGCAATGGATTTATCCAGTAAATTCATTTCAAAGAAATTATGTGCATTTTCTCATCTACAATAAAACAACTATCCCAATTTTACCACTCTACCAGTTTGGTTAGACAAAAGGAACATTGTCGGTATCATAGCAGAAGTTGAAGATACCAAGTACGAAGGGGTGTTTCTCAAAACTTCTCCTTTTTAACTTTTAACTTAAAAGTGTCTTTCAAGGAGATTTTAACTTATAAGACAGACAGTGAAGTGTTTCTGATAACTTTTTTTTAACTTAAAAGTTAAAAATAAGACAGAAGTTAAAAGTAAGTCAGACTTACTTCTTAAAAAAATCACTTATAATACATAAGTGACTTTTAGAAAAGTTTTGAGAAACACATCAGTAGTCCATAGGATTCTTTTCACTTACTCAAACAGAAAAAGGGAAATGCCCACAGTTTTGTGATGCAAAAATAAAGGTAGCCTTGATGGGCATATCTTTTGCATAGAATAACACAACCATAAGAAAATTGATTTACTACACCAATTAGGTCTGCATAATCATATTCAGAAAGATCTCGCACTTGGATCATTATCTAGTAGACTAGGCAATAGATTATAAGATCTATTGCACAAAAATTCGAAAATTTCACAGAAATCACCATAAAAAATGGAGACTACCTGCACCTAAAAACCAGATCAAATCAATTCCATGGAGACAAATCGGTCTACAATCACGGGATCAAATATAAAACACAAAAATGCTTTACATATGAATGAAAACTCCATTACATTCATTTAGTAATGAATGAAATGATAATTGAAAACAGAAAGAAAAAGTCAGGCTACAGTATAATATTATCCACATTTCTGCATTAGACAAAACCCCTAATCACACCGACACCAAAACATAAATCACAAAATTTTACAAAAACAGAACAATTATATACATAATGTAAAATAGACGGATCCAATTAGAACCGGCAATTGCCATTACCAAACAGGATAATCACCTCAAAAATATGACAGAAGAACAAGAAAATAGGAATCCTGCAAAGCTGAAAGTGAAATCCGGCCGAGTCAGAACGGCTGGAAATTAGTCGACTCAGCTGTATCGCTCTCCTAACTTGTACCGGTAACTGAGATGGGCACAGAGCGTGAGGAGAAGAGAGGCTTATTTATATATAGCAGAGAGGAAGCAAAGCAATTAACTAACGTGAAAATGGCGGATTTTAATTAAATACTAAATCTTATTTTATTTATGCAACTTTTCCATTTATTCAAGATATTCATTGAAGGGAAATGTTGCAATTTATTGGAAATTTCGAGGCACTTTCGTAATTTGGAAGATTTTTCATTCTCATAGTGAGGAAGTCTGAGGACAACGTGTTATTTTCGGGGTTTTTTATATTTAATTTATTGAAATTTTACCTCTTAACTATAACTATTAAACTAATAATGATAATGATAATAATTAAATAAAGAAATCAATGATTTTTTTCAAAAAAACTTATATGGACCACATAGAAGTAGATTTATTAGGGATGTGTGTCAATTGTTGGTGATTATATATGATTAACATTTTTGTATATTCGTAACTAACATAAAAAGATGCAAATTATACTTGACTCTTGTAGATAGTACTTCACTGCTATTAGTTGAATTGTCATATCTCTTTTATTTACAGTTTTGTTATTATTTATATTTAAAATAAATTTTCATTTGTATCAAAATGTTAAAAGAATAACTGTTTTTTTCTGGAATATATATACCCGTCATATTTTTGTAGCTGTTAAAATAAATTTAGTACTATTTGCAGTCTGAAGATGGTAACAAGGGGAATATATAATAATATGATTGTAATGAACTTACATTTTTTAAGTTTCCAAAGATTATTATGTTTCTAAATATTTAAATATTATTCAATGTATTTGCACATTGTTAAATGGATGTGGTTATAGAAATCAAAAGTCATACCGGTAATGATGCATTCTATCTAGTAAGATGAAATGGAGGAGCGTACAAGTATGAAAACTCCGGCTAATCAATATGAGAAGTTGCAGAAGGATAATAGCGAAACAAATGAATGGACATATAAGAGTACGATATGATGTATGAAGTGTTTTACTTATGTTTTCTTAAATTTTCTAAGCCACGCTATTGACGTACTTATGACAATTGAAAAAAATCTACGAGCTATTTAATGGGTTCATTTAATTTGGTGTCAAGTTCAACAAGATCGGAAAAGTCAAGTTAAGTGGAAAGTAAGAAAGTTGTTTCAATGATAGTTTGAAGTAGTTTCAATGCAACCAATCAAGCTATGTGGGTTAGTAAGCATGCCCAGGAAAATGATTAAGATGTGCAGCTAGCAATTCCTAGTCCAAGTAGGAGCGTTGAATGTTGGACAATGAATGTTGCCAATATTATTCAATGTGTTTAATGTCTACACATTGTTAAATGTATGTGGTCATAGTAAGCTTAGAGTCACACTAGTTTATGATCATGAATAATTTTGTACTATCAATCAGGAGGAGTTATGTTGTTTTATGGAATGCATGTTTCTATTTTGTAAGAAATGAAATAGGAGAGAAATATTATTTCAATCTACATACTAATAGAAGAGACTCATTCATCCTTAATCAAAGGTCTGGAGATCGATCATTATAGCTTTGGTGATATATTAGCTTTAAATTTTTAGATCAACAATCTCACCCTGTGAGGTATCTACAAGTGAACAATAAATTAGTCACTATAACTTTTAATGGATATCCTTAGTTTAAGGGGGAAAAAAATTTGATTGGAGAAACCATGGACTTCTCAAACGGATCTAACTTGGTTGGATTATAAATTCGTAAATAACATTTCTATGATTATGATTATTGAATCCAGTTAAAAAAAATATTTCAACAGCCCAACTAAAAGATGTAAAGGAAACAATATTTCAGTAGAAATTCAATTCAACTTATTTTACAAAGAAAATCTATTAAACTTTTTCTTTCAACGTTATGTTGTTCGGTTTTAGATGTCATTTATTTGTTTTATGTCCATCTATACCTAGTGTTGTTGTTGTATAAATCTTGTTATTATTTCTGAGTTGTAATTTCTCCTAAGCTTGTTGTGAGCCCAAGTCCAAAGCCCACTTATCCTGACCCTGATCCAAAACCAGCTGTTTTGAATTGGGAGAGCTATTTAAGTGCTCTTAGTGATCTTAGGGTTTCAATCTTTCATTTTTCCGTCTTTTCTTCTCCTGCTCTTGCTGCTGTGTTTCTTTGGCGATTTCTTTCTTTAGCCGTCTGATTCATCGGTTCATCATCATTTCTGAATATGGTTGTGATGGATATTGCATGCAAGTTATTAGCTGGGTTGTTAAGCGGTTACTACTTGCGTCACTTGTTTGGGGGCTATATAATCTGCTATCATTTAATGGTTAGTGTGCGTTTTTGTTTAGTTTTTATTACTTTGCTTAAGAGTCTTCTTCTTCTCTTATTTCTGTTAAGAGCTTAATTTCTAGGGTTTATACTTTTCTGTGATTGGTCTTTCAAGTAATCAGTAAAACAACTCCCTTAGATTCTTTGGATTAGTTCTTCAAAAGATTAACATATTAAGATTAATTGGGGTGAAACAAGTAAAAAAATCAGTGAGCATTGTATATGAATGATTTACTGCTTTTTGCGCAACATATATTTTACAAACAAACCCATATTCTATTAGTTTAATTCTATGTTTATTCCATTTTTATACTAAAAGACAATCGAAATCCCAGCTAACAAAACGTTTATGTGAGGCTGTAATCACATGCAATTTTAAGAAGAAAATTCTTATTAGAGAGAGATTCAAACTTTTTTCCATGCAAAATAACCTTACAATCAGGGTTGACAATTTGGTATTTCCCCTTTGACAATTTTTCAAGTTACATTTTTCTTCCATTTATTTATTTTGACTTTCTCCTACATTTAAGCAATTATTTCATTTGTTTTTCTTTTATTTTTAATTCCAGTCATGTTACAAGTGCTTTACTTTTAACTAGGGATGGCAACGGATCCCGGACCCGGTCCGGATCCGTGGATCCGGATCCGTTTTTTAGGGTCCGGATCTTGATTTTTTGGACCCGTCGGATTCGGGTCCGGGTCCGGGTAATGAAACCCGGATCCGGACCCGGATCCGTATTTAAATATTAATTGTATTTTTTTATTTATTATTTACCCCGAAAATATTGGATAATTAATATTATTTGATATCCACATAAATCCAATTACAT